>CM052091.1:11423832-11434741 GCA_028453745.1 Agapostemon virescens
GATTTTCCTGAAATGCTAGCCTCGATATTGCGTAACATATTTAAAGAGGAAGGTCTGGGGAAGATTTTGCCTGTGGATTCATGTCGTTAGCTCTAATAGTTTGGTCGGGGCACGACTTCAAAGATTTGCCAAATATTGCCACAAAATCGCTAAATATTGAAGGTAACCCCCTTCTTAAAATCGCGAAAAATCTTTAGGTCTCCGATTCCTTTGTAATTTTGGGTACATGCTTCTAGATGGGTAGGCAGAATGTATGCCAAATTTTAGCTCGATCGGAATCGAATTGTAGCCGTGGCGCGACTTTGAATTTTCGGGGCGTTCAATGGCGAAAATGGAAAAAATGGGGTTGATAAAAGGTAGCTCCCTGAAGTCTCCTGAAACGCTACCCTAAAAAATGGATGCTCCTTTTAAAGAGGAAGGTTCAAGGAAGATTTTCCCGTTGGATTCATGTCGATAGCTCTAATAGTTTGGCCGGGGCACGACTTCAAAGTTTTGCTAAATATCGACGAAAATCGCTAAATATTGAAGGTAACCCCCTTCTCAATATCGCGAAAAATCGCGAAAAAATTATAGGTCTCCGATTCTTTTGTAATTTTGGGTACATGTTTCTAGATGGGTAGGCAGAATGTATGCCAAATTTTAGCTCGATCGGAATCGAATTACAGCCGTGGTGCGACTTTGAATTTTCAGGGCGTTCAATGGCGAAAATGGGAAAAATGGGGTTGATAGAAGATAGCTTCCTGAAGTCCCCTGATATGCTAGCCTACGAACCGGCGTCACATTTTTCGTTCTGCTATCGCGGCGCGCGTTACGTTACCCGCCTGTTTATACTCTGATTCGTCTATCGGCGAGCGGCCCGCCTGACGGCTAACCGTGGCTTGAACGGAACGGTACAGAAATTCGGCGTGGCGCTTAACGTGTTAATGGGTTAAGCAACGATTTGTCTTATAAACAAAACGTCGATATACCTCGCAATCGTAAAGATGTGTCACGAGCCGAAGCAACGAAACGAGCGTGCGAAACAGAACCGAAACTATGGAGTGGCCGACAGGCTGCAAAAAGAAAGCGAGGAAAAGTGAAAAGGGAGTGGCGTTCCTCGAACGATGTATAAATCGTTGCAGGCCGGGTGCAGCGGGGGTGTGTTCTAATTACACTTCCGCGTATAGATCTTAATTCAGCCGTGGTTATTCGTATCGCGACCGCATCTCACGTTCTGGACCGGCACGGCAGCGGCAGCAGCAGCAGCAACAGCAGCAGCGGCAGCGTATCCTCTATATACACGGTGCTCACGATAATTCAGCGTATTTCATGAATATCTCATCGGCGAATACAAAATCGTAAATCGTTACAGGCTATCCTTTTTCTATGTAAATTTCTCAGTGCGCTTGGAGCGAGGGGCGGGAGTGGGAGACGTTTCCCGGCTTCCTCGGGATGACCCCGCCCACTCGTGCTCCATGAATTATAAACGGCGACGAAATGAAGAACTTGTTTAAAAGGATTTAAATTCTGACGCGCGGCCGGAAAGTTTCGTCTTTCAATCTGCACGTGTCGTAAACTTCTATTTTCTGGTTGCGTTGGTGATACAAAGGGATGGGAGAGGGCGCGGTGGTATCGTTTCAAGTTCGGCTGAAATTGAAAGCACGGGCTAGCAGGGCTGAGGGGGATGCTGGAAAACGGGGAGAAAACGTATCGCGGGAGAATCAGCCGCGCGTCCTCCTCGCGGAAAGGTTTATTTTCCGCTCCGTTTTCGCACGCGAGCCTCGCACACGTCCCCGCGCTCTGCAGTGCCATGCCGGGACAAGAGGTAGTATTTTACGCGTACGTGCGCGGAAAATCATTCTTCGTTCCACGGGTTCCGAGGGATCCAAGGAAAATACGGAGGCCGAGGCCGCCTGAAAAGTGGATGTTGATGTTCCCGCCGGGTAATCGAATTCGAATGAAAGCGAACCGAGAAACGAGTGGCCGTCTTCCTGGATTAAACAACGGACGCCGATTCGAATTCCACGCCTTGCGCGCCGTCGTTGAATGTTGCCTCGCATTTGCCAGGGATTCCCTCCTGTCTTTTCTCTGCAATGCGTTTCTCTTTTATTTCTCGAGCATCTCGCGATTCGTATCTCGCGATCACGCGAAACTACGTCCTCCAGCGATCGCCGTTGGCAAAATTATTTTCGAAATGTTTTCTCGCCGGCGACCGGTAGCTGAAAGCACGACGCTGCCGAGTTCGGTAAATCGAAACATTTCTTTTCACGTAAAATAATTCCATTGTACATGGTTCATTTCCTTCCGTGAAGATAAAGTTTATTACTATTACTCGTACGTGCAGCAACTCGATTTTTACCGACTCCTTAACCTCTTAGGCACTATGCGCCACTATAGTGGCTTTCCCGGATGTCATCTTCTTGTACGACGCGCCACTATAGTGACTTTCGCGGATGCCATCTCTCTGAAGACGTACCATACTCAATTGTATTATTAATTATTAATGTAAATTGTTAAAGTCAACATACCTGTATCATATCTTTAAGAAGAATTATAATTTAGTTATCAAAAACTTCATTCCAATGTTCTCTGTCGTACAGAGAAACTGCCCCGCATAAAATTCAACCGTGCCTAAGAGGTTAACGTACGATCCGAGAAAACAAAGAAATTAGTAATAGTCTTCACAGTGTTGTTATAACCGCAGCTTAGAAAATAGAATAATTCTAAATTAAAATAAAATAAAATAGAAATTAGAATAATTCTCTGCTTAGAAAATTTGTAATAACAGAAAGAGGAATCACTGACTTGTTGCACATGTTGCCACACAGTGTAATCTCGAAAGACATCAAGTATGTAATTTAAGTTTTCTCGAGTAAATTACGAAACGGTAATTGCAACGGATTAATTACACCGACCGGTTGAAATGTCAATTTCTGAGAGTACATGCATCAATTAAGATTAAACAGACGACTCTACTCCGGCGTAGAGAATGATTAAATTAAAGCAAAGGTATGCGGATATTGAAGGGAACGGTTTGAAACAGCATTATTCATCGTAATGCTACCGATATAACACCGGACCGCTATTTCTCCGACTACTCCGCAATACTAAATCTTATCTGAACCAACAATCCTAAAGGATTCCGCAGAATTCTTAACTGCCTATTACCCGTAACGACTAATTACCAACAAACCAACGACCAACTCGAAGCTGCGAACGTACCGTATTCTACAACCGCAGAATATACCCATTACATGCTCCTACAGCGCGTTTTCTGTCTAACCATTCTACGTGGTCCGCTCCTCGAATTAGTTGGATGCCAATTACCCTCGCGCGCAAAAGACCATGGTTCTAACGTTCGTTAACCCATTAGTGCGCGCATTCTTTCGTGTAAATTCTGTCTGATATGCCGTACAACATGCGCGGAATCGTGTTCTTGGGAAAGAACTACACTGAAAGCGTTGTTGAAACTCGACGATCAATCTTATGACAATATTTAGAAATAATATTCAGTGGAATAAAGATAATTCTAAAACAACGAGATCTTGTAAGTATTAGATTGTATTGGGTTATTGTTGTATTTTGTTGTTCGTTGAAGGTTTCGAACCCACTGTATATTTTCTCGCGAAGAGGCTAAGCGAAGGGAAATGAGGGAAATGAAATTGTTCACTTGGGACCACCCCCATTTTTCTCAATGATGTTTGGCACATCAAAGGGACCGAGGAAAGTCGTCAGTTTTGTATCAGTCGCCGAACAGTAAATATAGATCTTTTAACCGCACAGTCACTGAAAGCATTTTTACGCACGACCCTTACAGTCCCTAAGACGACGCCAACATGAATTTCTCATTGAGAACGATTCACGCTCTCCAGCGAATCAATTCTTCTAGCAACGCCGGTATACATTCGCCTATTTATTATTCGCTGATTATCCTATAAGCAGGAAACATAAATAACCAAATGTACGGGCAAAAAGAAAGCGACCGCAAAAGCCGTTACAATGATCGATCGGAGAAAGCTTTCCGACTTTTATGCATCGCGCAGAAAACATTTCTTTAAAGCGAAAGCTCGTAAATGGACAACATTTGAAAATAGCCGGGGTCTTTTATTCCTGTGGCCTTTTATGCCGAGGGAATCGCCGATAGTACGCGCGCTTGTAAAAGGTCGAGACTGAACTTATGGAATCTCTCGTCTCAAACGAACGACGGTAATTTCATATAATAATAAAAACTTGGAAAAGAACTCTCGGATACGCGTCGGACTCGCAGTGGCGTTTACGATTTAACATGGCTCCGGGCGAGGGAAGCTCTCAACCCTTTCCCCCTCTTTTTCCACTCTTTGTATGCTTTTCTGGCTCGAACGGGGGCGGAGGAGGAGGGAGAGGAGAAGAGGAAAAGGAGGAGAGAAACACGCGACGAGAATGGAAGCAACGGAAACGTACCTCCCTAACAAGACGAAGAAGGATCGCGAATGGATAGCTGCGATCGACCGCGAAATACTGGACCTGCGTTTCCAGAGTCGACTACAATTACGAGCCCTGGTAATCCTCTTACGAAAATACTGTTAATTAATTTCTATGCAAGCATCGCGGATAATTGGCTGTTTTATAACGCGCCGTGCAACTGTGTTCGATCGCGGTGTCTCGCGCCCACCCCATTCTATTCTCGCCGAATTTTCTGCACTCCGTGAACAATGAATATTCACCGGTCATCGACGAGATTACGTTTGCATGAAATTATTCATTTTTCCCGATTCAACGCGTTCTTGCGTGCGCGAAACGCCGCCGAATTAAACGCGTCTACGCGAACCCGATCGCGCGACCCCTCGTCGATGATTTACTAGACTGCGACTAAATTTATGCTAACAATTGCGAGTGTCATTTAGATATAAAGTCTTGTTCTTGTATTCTTCAGATATCAACTAAGTTGAATGCAACAAATATATTAACGTACAAATTTATTTTTAAACATAGACAAATAATTCTGTCACCCATATATGGGTGACATGGCAGTCAAAGTGTTAATAAAGCCGCGGGGAATATTTTTGCAAAGGAAAAGTGTATAATAACCTCAAGAATCACCCGTTTCTCAGACCCTGTCTATCGCTCATCCGTTAATCGTTGCAACGAAAGAGGAACGTCACCTAAAAATGCAACAACAAGCCTAACGCGCGCTCTATAAAATATGAAAATTCTGCGCAAGGCAAAATTTCATTTCTGAACATTATATTTGATAGATTATGTCTGAAATCTCAACCACGATTCTGATTCGGTATTGTGGGGGTGAAATTACTTCGAGGAGAGTTGAACGAAGCTTCTCCGATCCTCCATTGCAAAATTAAATGGAGCTCCTCCGATACGTCTCTAGAATTGGCAATCAAATGAATGGAGATGTACACAGATGATCATGGTTCGGCTATAGCACCGTCTTTAGAGCCAATATTCATGGACTCGTCGGTGACTAATTTCATCCCCTACCGATAGTCGGCCGGCGTTCATCGCTCTACAGTGTATTTAAATCGTGGGTTACATCGCATTAGTGTCTCCTCGCCGGCAAACAGTGGTAACTCAAAATAAGGGTCGCACTTTATGACGCAGTATAGCCTAACCCTCGATACCCATTTCCAGCCCCCGTGCGTTTTCCGCTCGGCGTGTTAGGACCAAGAAAACGAACGGTCGCGCGCGCGCGCGAAAAGGGGGACGAGAAAGAGAGACAAGGGAGTAGCAGCTGCCCCCGAGAACTCGAACGATAAAAATAATCTCCTCGCAGAGAGTCGCAGTTACCACTGGCAAATAAGGGTGTCGTCTTTCTGATTGCCCCCAAGGTAAACGCCGTGCCGGATCTGTCGCAGAAAGAAGGGAAAGGGAGGTGAAACGTGCGTTGGCAGCGTTACGCGCACAACCAGCGCCCTTGGACGCTGCCACCACAACGACAACGACGAAGGATCAAAAGGACTTCCTTAATGAACCCTGGCTACACGAGTGATGGCTCATTTTCACATGCCGTGCGACTGCCGTCCGAATCAACGCGATTTTTATTCGATTAAGAATAAAGTCGCCGAAAATATTTGAATTTAGTAAGTTTATCGTGTATGGACGTAATGGACTCCGTAATATGAATTTGGCGACTTCGTATAGTTTGTAAATGTCATCAGTGAAGAATAAAATTAAAACTGTTTCTAATGTCACTTTAAATAGATCAATTTTCTGTTAAACAATTCAGCTCCAGGTAAGTGAACATTTGTGAAAGCAACTACGGATTAACTTAATTCTTTTTATTCGGCAATCAAAATATTTTACGATTCCGGATAAATCAGATAATTTAAACCTGAAATGTTATCTTTGCAAATTTCTTGAAATTTCTAACCGTGAAATTTCAAAGTCGCGTTAAATGCCACCACCGTGGCAATTGTCGTGTAGTTATTCTATCAATTAAGCCTTAGCACTCAATTGGCTCCTCTGAAGCGACGCTGAAAATTGTCAAACTATTATTCGTAATTATATTATATTTGTATATAATTAGTAATTATATACAATATAATTATATTTATATATTACTTATATTTGTAATTAATAAGTTAGTAAAAATTGAAGTGGTGCCGTACGATTAACAGTAACAAATTTAATATGGACAAAAGGAAATGAACCGCCTACAATGAACTTATTCTAGGACAGAAAAATGTCTCGAATTAGGAATTAAAATGGCTTGGAGTGCAAAGGGTTAAGACAATTTTACGGTTCCAAGTTTTCAGACTCGGGGTAGTTTCTCAGTCGATGATAAAAATAGAAACGCACGTGAACGTCCACAGTCCAGTACCGACGTTAAATTAGAATCGCATTAGTGTCAGGAATCGGCTGCGAAAATTTGCATTTGAAAATTTCTAGAAATCTCGATAATCATTTCGATGGACGCGCATGAGAAGTAATTTTACAGCGGATCGGTATGGTCCAGTGGTCGCAGACTACTTCGCGGCTCGAACACGTACAAGTCGATTAAAGGAACGAGAAAGAACTGCTGATCTTGAAAATGAAACGTCCAGACGCCTGACGCGGCAAACCATCGTGAGAACCACCCCCGGTTGGAAGATGCGATCGAGATAATCCCGACACCCTGGACACGTGTCGATTATTCGCACCCTTCGATTAACGCGAGAGCAGTAAACAGTTTGGAAGTTTGATACAACTGTACACCCTCCTCGCAGCTTCCTATAATTACACAATCTGGTTTTCGTCGCATACTCTTCAGCGGTCTTAAAATTTCCTAGTAAACAATTTAACCAGGAGGATGAAATTAACCCTTTGTACTCGAAGTTATTGCCAATTCCAAAATAAGGCTCTTCTTTTCGCTTAGATAATCTTCGTTCTATATGTAATCTTTTTTACATTAGAAGCGTAAAACATGTTTTCACACAGGGCACTAGAATTTTTAGCAATTTATATACTAAGACGAATTTGATAATGTAAAAACTGTTTTAAATTGAATTATCATTCGAGTGCAATGGATTAACCCTTCCAAAATCGAAACAATATTTCTACCTGTAATAGTTCCATTCTACATAGTTTATTTCCTTTCGACCATATGAAATTAACCCTTTGCACTCGAAGTTATTGTCAATTCCAAAATAAGCCATTTCTTTCCGCTTAGATAATCTTCGTTCTATATGTAATCCTATTTACATTGCAAGCGTAAAACATGTTTTCACACGGGGCACTTAATTTTTAGCAATTTATAGACTAAGACGAATTTGATAATGTAAAAACTGTATTAAATCGAATTATCATTCGAGTGCAATGGATTAATCCTTCCAAAATCGAAACAATATTTTTACTTATAATAGCTCCATTGTACATAGTTTATTTCCTTTCGTCCATATGAAATTAACCCTTTGCACTTGAAGTTATATTCAATTCCAAAATAAGGCATTTCTTTCCGCTTAGATAATCTTCGTTCTATATGTAATCTTTTTTACATTAGAAGCGTAAAACATGTTTTCACACAGGGCACTAGAATTTTTAGCAATTTATAGACTAAGACGAATTTGATAATGTAAAAACTGTTTTAACTCGAATTATCATTCGAGTGCAATGGATTAACTCTTCCAAAATCGAAGCAATATTTTTACCTATAATAGTTCCATTGTACATAGTTTATTTCCTTTCGTCCATATGAAATTAACTCTTTACACTCGAAGCTGTTTTAACTAGAAAACCAAAGCATTTCTTCTGTCCTAGGATATTTTCATTCTATATAAATTATTTTACCCTATGTACATGGGGTTTTTTACTTTTACTCGTTCTTACAATCATTAAATATTTATTAATTTCTTAGATACAAAGATAGCGATGTTAAAATTGTTTTAAATAATAGTGTGGCAATTTTTAGTGGCATCTTAGGGGCGCCATTCGAGTGTCAAGGGTTGAAATTACTATCTTCCCTGCGTCTTCCTAATGTATCGCATAATCCTCGTAAACTCGCCCATTCGCTTTTATACTGCTCGTCCACTATTCTTAGACACTGCACGTTTGATCTCTTTCTGTTTGACTTGCAGATACACTTCTCTCAGGAGTGGCGTTATAAACGAAACGTGATTTTAATATTGGAACTGGCGAGCAGTAAACGTGACTGTTTAAACAACAACGAGCGAAGTGCCATAAAGAGATTAATAACACGAATAAAATTCACCTCGCAGGGCCGTGCCAGTAAAATCTCTTTGATCCTCGAACAGCGGATGCTCTCCACAATTTTATAATTGTTGATATTTAACACTATTCGCTGCTGTGTTTGTAAATTTCTTAAATATATTTTTGAAGATACGATATATTTCATCTTATGCATACGAAATTTCTTTACTATTACTCGTCCTTGTAACGATTAAATTTTTACGAATTTATTCGACACAAGCATAGCGATGTAAAGTTTGTTTTAAACAGTGCTGTAGCTATTTTCAATGGCGTCTGAGAGCCGCCGTTCGAGTGCAAAGGGTTAAGTAGGTAAACATGGAAATGTTAAAGTACAGGTAATAGTAATAAACTTTGTACTCGTGAAAGGAAATTAACCATGTACAGTGCAACTATTTTAAGTCAAAGAAATCTTTCGCTTTTGAAATTAAAATTGCTTGGAGTGCTAAGGGTTAAATGTGACACGAGAAGCCGTCTTCATACGTTTGAAAGCCACGGGAAAGATCCAGAAGACAATCAGAATATCAAGAAAGGCGATGCAAAGTGATTTTGCTTCATGATAATGAATCTGATAATGAAGAATAATGGATAATGAAGAATTATGATAATGATCTCATGAAAAAAGCTATAATTATTTGGTAAAATGTCGATAAATTAAAATGTGACCTGAAAGTTACACGGTCCCATAGAGGGTTAAGGCGCTATTGCGCGTCTTAACACGCGTTATCCAGAGTGTGCAGGTAATTCACGGAAGATTAAGCCGTAAGTCACCGGGTATCGGCTACCGAATACCGAATTGTGCTCGTTTGGTAGCGGCAGGAAGGGACAGAGTAGCTAGTGGTCCGATGTAAGACGGTCGTGTATGCACGACACGACGACGGCTTGAATATAAACGCGCCAGGTTAGTTTGCGTACAGGTGGGCCGATGCGCGTACAATGGCCGGCAAGTTTGTCCAGTTACCGTGCAAGGAAGCCCCACGACACGGCGATACACTCTCCGTTCGTCGAAGCATCGCGTGGGCGTTAATTCAAGCAAACACGAGGCACAGAGAAACCAAGACAGAGAGACAGAGCCAGTGAAATGTTTGTGTTTGTTTCGTGCGCATCACGTTCGCAGGAACCACAAACTGTTCTGACGCGAACAGAGGAATTCGACGGATCCGTGAACACCCGTTGATGGACGGGAATTCGTCATTCGGTGACAGCTCCGAATCGATTCGATCTCGTTATCATCATTGGTTAACATGCCAGCGATCGCTGTTTAGCCGATTAACATTCTCCTTGAAATTTCGATTAGAATCAATCGTTGAGAATCACAAGATAGTCGAGATCCCGACGTGGAGTATTCACGTGGAAATGTCGAAGCTAGATTTTCTTTAGTTTTATTATGCGCGAAGCGTTCTCGATCTTGCGAATTCGTATGCCAAATTTCACAGGAGTCGTACTCATGGTCCCGTTTGCTCGCGACGAGATTTAGGAGCTAGAATAGAATACTTTTGTCGGGCGATCTTATTTACGATAGAGTTGGCATTCATAAGACGAGGTAGATCTTCGCGATCCTACGTAAACTCTTGCGGTGCGACGTTGGGTGAATGATTTTGTGTGTTGTTGATCGAGAGATATCGTTTGAATCTTGATCATAAAATAAACTGCGTTTAGAGAGCGATCTTGATTATAATATAATTACATGTATATAGCCGTGATATGTGAGAGAAGGAAGATCTTCAAGAACAAATATAAATTCTTACATTGCGATGTTGGGGAAGGATGTTGTGTGTTGTTGATTGAAAGCTTTCGTTTAATTTTTGACGATAGCATACATCATTTTTGGCAAACGAGTTTATTAATGATTTAGTCGTCGTTCACAAGAAAAGGAAGATCTTCAAGATTAAACATGAATTCTTACATTTCGATGTTGGGGAAGGATGTTGTGTGTTCTTGATTGAAAGCTTTCGTTTAATTTTTGACGATAGCATACATCATTTTTGGCAAACGAGTTTATTAACGATTTAGTCGTCGTTCACAAGAAAAGGAAGATCTTCAAGATCAAACATAAATTCTTACATTTCGATGTTGGGGAACGATGTTGTGTGTTGTTCATTGAAAGCTTTCGTTTAAATCTTGACGATAGCATACATCATTTTTGGCGAACGAGTTTATTAAGGATAGTGTCGTCGTTCACAAGAAAAGGAAGATTTTCAAGATCAAACATAAATTTTTACATTGCGATGTTGGAGAACGATGTTATGTGTTG
>CM052091.1:11435280-11454678 GCA_028453745.1 Agapostemon virescens
TTTTGGCGAACGAGTTTATTAACGATTTAGTCGTCGTTCACAAGAAAAGGAAGATCTGCAAGATTAAACATGAATTCTTACATTTCGATGTTGGGGAAGGATGTTGTGTGTTGTTGATTGAAAGCTTTCGTTTAAGCCTTGACGATAGCATACATCACTTTTGGCGAACGAGTTTATTAACGATTTAGTCGTCGTTCACAAGAAAAGGAAGATCTTCAAGATCAAACATAAATTCTTACATTTCGATGTTGGGGAACGATGTTGTGTGTTGTTCATTGAAAGCTTTCGTTTAAATCTTGATTACAGCATGAACTATTTTTCCTGAGCGATCTGCTACGTCACAATGCAACAACAATTCCAATGTACAAATTATACATTCGCATAAATGATGAACGTTACCGCATCCATAATATTGTGCGCGATACGCAAACGCATATATAAAAAGACTATTAAACTGTTCGTTCATTAAAATCGCAGAGACTCGAAGAGACGAAACTATTACATTCATGCAACACGTAAAATATCTTTACAGTGACTCGACTCAAATTTTCCTCTTGATTGCAATCGGATTTCGATCCGAAATCCATTATACTATTTTGTACGTACCGTTTGAACGATTAAAGGTAACGATCTCGCGACGAAAACGAGTTTATTCGATCTCCCGTGGATATTGCGCAACGTTTTAATTGATTTCATAGTCGAGCGGAGAATCGCGACTGCGTTAAAATTTAACGAGACACACGCGAGTATAATCTGCGCCGACAGTCTGTCACGCAGGAATTAGAAAGTTTCAATATCTGGACGGACGTATATTTTCTTGGCCAACACAAATTGAATATCGATCAACTTGGTCCGCTTTACGGGGGTTGGGGAGGGGGAGAGGGGGGGGCAATATGAGAACAGATACATCGGCTAGGAATCGGGTCAGAGCAAGAATAAATCGTTCCAATTTTACGGAAATCGATGCGGCCCGCACTTTTATTAAAATCGAACTTGCCTGGCTCTTTCAGCCGCTTTAACCCTTATTCCGTCCATCGATCTCGGTGATTAAATCGACGCCAACACCGGTGGCCGCTAATTAAATAACTCTGCTCCATATAATTAACTGACTACACTCGATGACAAAGGGAACATCCAGCGGCGTCGTGTCAATAACCTGTTCCCCCGAACAATGCTGATTTTCTCATTGTTCCGCGTCATTCCCGATTGCAATGGGTTGATCATTCTCGTAATTGTAAGACCACAGTGTACCGCGAAACTAATTCTCGTACGCTTCGACGCGAAAAACAATGGGGGGAAACAGCTACGGAGAAAATCATTGGGAAATCTTAACGCTAGGTTTACGGACCATCGAAAGTGATTATTTTACGTTACATTGTCGGAATAACGAGAACGCGTCTATTGAAATTTTTAGCCGTTTTTTAAACTATTTATATAGCCACGGATGTAAGTTTGTCGAGCGATTCTTCGGAGATGCATTTTTACAGTCTCAATGTGGGAAGACTGAAAATATTAGACAGCGCCATTTTGACACGTCCTGTCAACTTAGTAAAGTTAACTTAGTAAGTTAAATAAAGTTTACTATAACAATTTAGCGATCCAAGCAATTTTAATTCCAAAATTTAAGTCCAAAATTCCCTTTCGTCCACAGAAACTTTATTACTTTTTAAATGCAATCACAGCAATATAAAAATTGTTTTAAACAATAGTATGGCCATTTTTAGCGGCGACGCCGTTAAAGTGTCAGAAGGTTAAAATATCTGTTGCATAGCAGAATAAGATTATTCGAAAATGATAAAGACACCGTCATTAAGAACGATTAAATAAATTCGTTCATTCAATTGCACAATATTACAAGTAATCTAAGTAAATTCAGTTTTGTCATTTTTATAAGACAGCATATACCAGTCACAATTTGCGATCGGTGCGATTCGATAAAGTTCTAGTATTTAATCTAAACCTATCACAGCGAGTGAAATGACCCTTTTCAGATCTTTTATTTTACAATTATTGAAGTTATAAAATGGCCTTCACAGAAATCGATTCAATAGATCTCTTTGTTCAATTATACTTCCTAATGAGAATCGCAGATAATCCAAACAAATTAAATCTTAGCATTTTTATAAAACAATATGCACCAGTTAATTTTAACCCTTTGCACTCGAAGCAACTTTAATTCTACAACTAACCCTTTGCACTGGAATGGTGACTCTGAAGCACCATTGAAAATTGTCAGACTGTTAAAATACAGCAACTACATTTTTTTCGAAGCAAAACAAATTCTTAGTTTTTAAACACTTTAGTTTTTGTGATGGGTCAAAGGTTCTGTAATATTAGCTCACCCAAAAAACGCGGGCCTACTCGAGTTACATCGTTGCTGTTCTTACTTATCGCCCCGCGAGAAACTCGACCGAATCACGTTGGGCGTCGAACGCGTTAAAAAACGATCGGATATAAACAATTAAGCGACCGCTATCGTTTTTCCTCGGGGAGTCGTAAACAGGGGCTCGCGTACATCCGCGCGCATCTCCGTAATTCATCTGGCGCTTCGAGCCGACTCACCCTGGCAGAGAAAGTCGGTGGCGTCGTTCGATCGAGGAAAGCAAAGAGAGATACACGTGGCAGGAATTCAGTCCGATATAACCTGTCTAATATTTTTCACCGTTTCTGCGATATCCGGGGGGAGGATATCCCTGTGCGGAGCCGGGCGCGTCAGTCGACTTGGAAGTGTAAAGCGGAACAAAGCAGCGAATTCCAAGGAGAAGAATGCGGCGTGTGCGTGATGGGGTGGTAGGAAAGGAAAGCGAGAAGGGGGTGGAAAAGGATTCGCGAACGACATACGACGACGTCTAGGCCGTTGTCGAGCCGCGCGTGCATCGTGGAGTTACGTATCGGAAAAGCTCCGCCAGGAAATTCACTGATTTTACGCGAGCAGTAGAAAATATTTCTGGAAATTGGTCTGGATAACGGTCCTAGAAAGCTGCTATACGTCTGCCGAGACTACCTTCGCACGGTGGTCCGTTTTCCCGAAAGTCTGACCGAAACCGTAATCCTCCAAATCTGCTATAGTACCGTTCCTCGCGTACCTATCAGAGTATCGAATTCCGGTTGGAATTTTCGGATACCGTGATTCGTCAGGAAGACATAGATCATAGAGAATCGTTGTTGTTTTTAAAGATAAATGTCTTGGAGAAAAAGTCAAAAAAAGAAATGTCAAAGAATTATTTTTCTTAGTAGAGATTTTAGGCTTTCGCGGTCCGGCTTCATGCAATTATTATTGCTCTTATTTTTTGCAATTATTAGTTGTAGTTCTTACTGCAAATATTATTGCAATCCGTGTCCTAAAGGAAGATATTTCAGTATCAGTAGAAGATATTGAGTATCAGTATCGGAAACGTTGGGAAATATCTTCCTTTAGGACACGGCTTATACTCGAAAGCCTTAAAAATAATGTAATTATTTTTCTTATGCGATATTTTCTAATTTCTAAAATTAATTGCATTTTAACACAACCACCCTCTCCGGAACACTTAAGATCCTTTTGTCAGACGAATATACAGTGGCTCACGAAAGTATTCGGACACTCTTTAAATCTAAATAACTTTTTCAAAATTGAACCAAACGACTTGCCTTTTCTGGAGCAACTAGAAGCATTGATGTACTAAATGTTATGCAAAAATAATTTTGAAATAATTCTAATTGGTAGAAATTACGTGGGAAAGTAGAAGAGACATTGTTCTAAACATTTTTATTTTAACTCCTAATGAAAATTTAAAATATGAATTTTTCTGCATGTGTATAACTATTATAGATCTACCAGATGCGTCTTCAAAATTTTTGTACGTGGCTCGAATAAAAAATATTTAAAAAGTCCCTTTTTTTATTGGTCATGTAATTCATACCAATTCTAATATTTACAAAATTCATTTTGCATATCATTTATTAAATCAATGCAACTAATTGCTCAAGAAAAGTCAAGACGTTTGGTCCAATCTTAAAAAAGTTATTTAAATTTGAAGAGTGTCCGAATACTTTTGTGAACCACTGTAATTACTGTAGGATGAATGGTACTTTCGTGTGGACATCATCTTGCGACGGACCGGAGCGTCACCAGTATGTTTAGAAAATTCGAGTGACTGAAATTATGCGAATGAAAAGTCTTATATATTATTTTTATCGATTTGCGTACTACTCTGTTTTGTTCTCGTCACTACGTTTTGATTTTGTTAAATACTCCAGGTCATTCATTGTCACCGACATAATATATAATGTTTTTTATTCATGGTTATAACTGGTAGTTTAATTTTTCAACATATTTTAGCCGGAACAATTAATTTTTCTGCATTTATTGCGTTTGCATATTATATTAAAGGCGCGCTTCTTTATTCTACTACGTTAAATTAAATGCATATATTATTTTGTTACATCGTACGAACTATACTGGTTATTTTGTACATTTCCTCCGTGCAAGATTGTATCAACGCAGTACGAATCTGCGGAGAAACGATGAAACCTTCTTAGAAGTTCGTAGGCAGTCCCGATTACTTTGTTGCAGTTCGTCCACCGATATTTTATCTTATATCAGCTCCTTAGCATTCATGCTCTGTGATCGAGGCGAACAGTAAAGACGTCTCCTTCCATTCAGTTGAACACTTTGACTGCCATGTCACCCACATGTGGGTGACAGAATTATTTGTCCATATTTAAAAGTATATTTTTACATTAATATATTCGTTGCACTCAATTTGACCAATGTGAAAATGACCATTTGTCATACATTTCGAATTTTGACATTGTTGCTTTATTAAATAAATTACTTTGCTTTTGTGGAATTTTTGACGTTGTCAGTTCGGCAGTTAAAGTGTTAAAATAAAGCATTTGTGAGAGTCAAAAGTGGTGCAGTTATTTGTATTTCGACTCCGTAATCCCAACAAACTATATTTTTCTCTATGTATTCTTTGTCATTGAAAGATTTGACAATAGTAAAATTATACGGTTTCGGGGGTAGAATTATTTTGATTGTCTAGCTTTTCGTGAGACTTTTATCCCGCGGTCTGGAATGGTATTTGAATTCATTATGAGCGATATAGGTTGATGTATGATATTTTTTCCAGCTAGATCGTGCATTTGGCCGACCGTGCGTCGTGGCCGCCAGCTGTGCGAACAGTAGCCCGGGATAGCACGGCGAGAATACTAACGACGTCCTTTTCGCGTGGCGCGAGTACTATACGCTTCGAATCACGGCGGCGCGGTTTCTTGCAGAATTCGGACCCATTCATGAATGCATTATCACCGTACTTTCGCGGCAGTCTCGTTTGTTCTGCTTCGTGTTCCGACCGGGATATATCCGAAAAACCGATATTCAGGAAAAGTCGCGGCGACTTATATCGCTATACGGGCCGTTCAAGTGGCACGATCCTTGTTGATTGGAACAATGCAGGCGGCTCCCGAGGAATAAGGAAACGACGCTGGTCTGGCGTGAACAAGGATTTCATACCGAGTATATCTCCCCGGAAAATGATTCTACCGCAAACTTAAAATTCAATTTCATCGCGAAATTCGACGGGATTTCAGCTTGTTTTTGGATGATTTCCTATTGGGAGACTCGGTCGAATCTATTCTCGCCGCGTATTTCTGCTGGAAGCGGCTCTAATTGTATTTACTATTCGTGCGCGACGATTGTCTGTTGCGCTAGGGAATCGTGTTAAATATGAACGTCTTTTTACAATAATAGTGACGAGGAAATAGAGACGGGTGTCTTAATTATAATTTCCATAGACTTTTCTAAAATTTAAACAATCTTTGATAATATGATGCATTTTAGTAGGTTCGGTAAAATTCAGTTTAACCTCTTAGGTACGGCTGAATTTTAAGTGGTTTGAGCACACTCAATTCTATTATTGATTATTACAGTAAATTATTAATGTTAAAGTATATGCATCATATCTTTTAGAAAAATTACAATTTAATTATGATAAACCTCATTCCAAAATTATTAAAGTTAAAGTATATGCATCATATCTTTAAGAAGAATTATAATTTAGTTATCAAAAACTTCATTCCAATGTGCTCTGCCGTACAGACAAACTGCCTCGCACAAAATTCAACCGTGCCTAAGAGGTTAAGCACACTGAAATGAAGTTTCTGATAACTAAACTATAATTTTTCTGAAAGCTATGATGCATATGCTTCACCTTTAATAATTAACTTTAATTATTACAATTGGGTGTGCTCAAATCACTATAATGGCGTATCGTAATATAAGATGGCATCCTCAAAAGCCACTATAGTGGCGCATTGTACCTAAGAGGTTAAAAGGAAGAAAGTATTATCGTGCCGAATAAACTGGTAGTAAATGTAAATGATATTTAAAGATAGAAAGTGGAATAAGAGAAATTGTTTCAATGCATTTCGCGTAGGAATTACATAAAATTAGACTTACGATTCGACTTTTGAATTTCAAAACAAAATGGAGGACTGGCCAGAGATTCGCACAGATCCTTCCGATTGATCGTAGAAAACCCTTACCTGTAAACAAAAATATTCACCAATTAGCATATACATCAATAAACCACGTATTTAACTAGTTACACAATTACAAATTTTCACACTCGATTGCGATATAATTACGCCAGATTGCGCAACGAGCTGTAACAAACGCCACGTCGAATCGATTCCAATCGGTGCATTTGCATTTGAGATTAAAAACGATTCAAATGTATTATCTAATGAAAATGACAATGCTACGTTTATGTCGATTTTATGCAATGTTTAATACCTGCGCAGTCCCCATGGAAGGAAACTTTCTAATATCGAAACGACGAGATCGCGCGTTCGGCGTTTAGCGTTATGTATGCAAAAGATTGTGCTTTGAAAGGGAGACGAAAAAATTGAACCGCGGTATAAATTGGTCGCAGCTGTACAAACCGAGGCAATCGTAGTCGGCGAAGGAGCCTGCGTATCGATCGTGTAAACGGTCGCAAGGACGAGGACCTTCGAGGCTGCTGGAGCCTGATTTAAACCGCATTAGACCATCCAAAGATTGGCGAAGTAATCTCAGATCAAACTAGATTTAAATCGCGGAAACTTGGCGAAATTCAGGTATAAACGGGCGGTAGGTCCGCCATGATCCTTTGTAATAGCATTACCGCAATTTCAAGCAGAGCGCAGCGAAAGCTTTCTTCGCGTACTCGGTATTTTCCATGCCTCCGGGGTGGGGAGGACTACACCACTGGCTTCAGATTATGCGAAGCATATAGTGGTTCAATAGCACAAGGCGAATTGCATCCACGCCGAGCGTAATACAGCGGTTTCGGTAGATACCGGGATACTCGCCCACGCTTCGCCGGTTTCGAGAGATTTTCAAAATACTGAGAGACCTCGCCCGGCATAAATAGGTTTAACCGAATGGAAATTATCCAAGCGAGGCTGGCCTTATACTATTCGGACTCGTCGATGGAATAAAACCAGTCGTTCCGCCGTGCAATCGCGGCGATCTAGAGGAATTGCTCGTTGGAACACGCTAAATTTTAAATTCGGAACGGTAAAACGAAATTCGCGGACCCGCTCCATTGTGGTAAACTTGTCCTCCGAAATTTAATCGAGAATAAAAATCCCGGCACGGGTTAACGGTCCGATGGACCAACCTAAAATTCGGCAAAGTGTTAATTCCTGATTCGATGCACTCGTCTAGAAATCTTATTAAAAATATACGGCGCGACGATAATCATCAAACATTTTTTCCGAAAGGGCAAATTTAAGTGGACATCCTTTAATCTCTTAGGCACGGATGAATTCTGCGCGCGGCTATTTTTCTCTGTACAGCAGAGCACATTGGAATAAAGTTCTTGATAACTAAATTATAATTTTTCTTAAAAATGTGATGCATACATTTCAGCTTTAATAATTTTGAAATAAATTTTTCGATAATTAAATTATAATTTTTCTTAAAGATATGATGCATATACTTTAACATTAATAATTTGATTTAATAATTAATAATACATTTAATTGATTGATCAAATCACTATAGTGGCGCATCGTAATATAAAATGACATCTGTGGAAGCCATTATAGTGGCGCATCGTGCCTAAGAGGTTAAATACTAACAACTCTTTTTAAATCGGACGAAACGCGATGAGAATTTTTCTTTGGATGTTGTAAGGATTAGTTTACTCATGTAACGTGTACAAAAATTGATTAAAACTTGAAAAATGTAAAGATTACGTATTTTAGATTTTTTAATCTAAATTATACGCACGCGCAGAATTTCGTTAAAATCACTGTGCGAGTTAGATGAATTGTAAACGTAAAATTCAAAGATTCTTACACTTTTCATACCTAATCGATGTCTCACAATAATTTGGTTCAGCGAGGAAAGTGTTTTTGGCATTTGAAGAAATTCTGCTCCGCGAAAGGTAAATTCTAACGATCCATCGCTTCGATACAGTTCTCAAAGATTTCCGAAAGGGCAAATTTAAGTGGACACCCCTTAAATACTAACAACTTCTTTCAAATTGGACAAAGCGCCTTGAGAATTTTTCTTTGGATGTCGTAAGGATTAGTTTACTCGTGTATATGTACAAAAATTGATTGAAACTTGAAAAATGTAAAGATTACGTATTTTAGATTTTTTAATCTAAATTATATGCACGCGCAGAATTTCGTTAAAATCGCTGAACTGCGAGTCAGATGAATTGTAAACGTAAAATTCAAAGATTCTTATACTTTTCATGCGTAATCGATTTTTTATGATAATTTGGTTCAGCAAGGAAAGTGTTTTTGGCATTTGAAAAAATTCTGCTCCACGAAAGGTAAATTCTAACGATCCATCGCGTCGATACAGTTCTCAAGTGAAATCGCGATTAGTCGGCGATGTGTTCGAATGGAAATAGGTTTTCGCATGCGCAATTGCACGCGCTGTCGCAGAAAATTGACAAATATGACGCTTTCAGCGGAACTGCAGACGTTATTTCAACGCGTCGTATGCAAATAGCTCGAAGGTAAACGTCATAGGGCATAAGCGAATATATTAATAGAAACGTCAATACCATATAGCGATTTGAAGTGCGTCGGGAATAGGGCAGACAAATTCCGCGTTACTGTTTGCCGTTCTATCCCGTCCATGGTTTCTATCTCCATAAATATTGCACGTCCGCCTACCTCGGAGAGTTTTCAATTTTGCGATAGGAATCAAATTTCGACCGTTTTAGTCAATAAAAACGTACGCCGTTCCGGCGAAAATTCGAAAGTAGATCATTCGATGCGGTCGCGTATCGACAATCAAAATATTTCACGGAATCCTCTCTCGTCCGATTCGTTGTAACGTTTATCCCCCGATAATAATTGGGGTTTCGATTCCGATCCCCTTCGATCGCGGACCGAAATCGTGAACGGAAATAAGAGCGGTACACGCGCGCATCCTCGACGACAATAAACAAGTCCCGACCGTTCCGGTAGCTTCGAGCAAAATCTTCGAAAGGCGTTCCCAGCTGCTTTTGTGGTAATTGAAAATCGTCTTTCGTACGAACCCTTCGAGCCGCTTAAAAAGGTAGTAATCGATTGGAGGAGAGGTCTGGGGAATAAGCCGAGCGAGGTAAAGTCTCGGCGGCATGCGGTCGCGGCCGTTGTCACGAAGGTCCTTTTGCGATTGACGTTTCCTTTTACTTAAACTGCATGTTCATCGGCAGAACCGTTCGATGAAATCGGCCTTTTCATTTTCGTCGCTGAAAAGAAAAGCAGACTCCTCGACGTTGTACGGGGGGGGGGGCCGATCTTATCCAGTTAGAAGCGACATCGCTACTTGGAAACTCGGGACCGATATTTCTTTCAAACGTTAAAGGACCTTTCACGGAGGTTACCGCGTTTCTATACATTTTCTCGAAAGCTATTTCGATAGAAAATATTATCCAACGATGTCTATAAAGTAGACCGAGGAGGGAAACTCATTGAGAAAATTATGTGTACAGGACCCGCCGCCACATACCGTATGCCGGGCCGTGGACACAGGATCAATAATGAACACGGCTGGACGAACAGTTCGCCGAAGAAGTTTCCTTCGCGGGTATCGAAAGTTAACGGAGATCGGCAGAATTATTTGTGAACCGCGAGACGATGATAGGCGGACAAACGATGCTATTTACGAGGAGCAAATTGTTCTCCGCATGAGAAATTAGCGGACGGTCGAACGAATTGCGCGTCTCGCAATTCCCGATGTATTTACGGAGCTTCGATCAGAATCCCGGGGCGCAAAGATTGTTATCCATGAAACGGAGCTGGCCCGCAACATCGTTCTGACTCCGGGGCAATTTAATCAGCTCCGAAACGTTACATCGACCAGAAGCGGAATTGCGATTCTTATCGCGGCGGTGCCGCGTCTTTACAGACAGATTGAAAAATCGTCCTTGGCCCCGCCGTCTCTCGCCCCGCTGGTTTTTGCAACGGGGAACGAGCTTTACAACCGGCAGGAGAGCTGTTCACGTCGCTCGCAAAAATTGTTTCTGTTTAGTAGCAGTCCCGCGAAGACAGACCACGACAAAACCTGTTATCCGCGGACGTGCTATCGTTGCACACCACCACCACCGGGAAACAAAAGCCCGAGTAATGGTGGCACGTTGGAAATAGGCTCCCGTCTTGTTTCCGCCGCGTGCCAACTTAATATCGCACGACCGCCTGGTGAATGTCAACAAGGTCGAATTAATAACCGAGTGGCTGCTGGAACGACGTGTAACGGAGATACCGGGTGTTTCGTTCATTTTAACCACTTGCTATTCCGGTCACCCCTACCGCAGGACGAGAGACGTTTGGGGAAATTAGCCCCTTAATTCTTTCTACGCTCGCACGCCTGGTGAACGCTAAATTAACCCTGGAACTACCGGTCTTGTAAAAATTAAACTATCCAAATTTTTTATTTTATAATTTTTAAAATATTTATAACGGTAGAATTTATTTCTTTCCAACTTTTTACCGGAAGAAGAAGAATCGAACACTTTTTCTCGTTCAGTTCTTTAATTACCCTATTAGGCACGGCTGAATTTTGTGCGGGGCAGTTTCTCTGTACGGCAGAGAACATTGGAATGAAGTTTTCGATAACTAAATTATAATTCTTCTTAAAGATGTGATACACGTACGTTGACTTTAACAATTTACTTTAATAATCCGCGAAAGCCACTATAGTGGTGCGTCGTACAAAAAGATGAAGCATAGTGCCTAAGAGGTTAAGTCTGGTGTAAAAGAGGTTTCCTTTTTCTTCAAGAAAACAAACACCGTTTGTGAACAAGAATGTACAAATAATCGATACACTGGCTATATATCGTTAACAGTAACAAGTTTAAAGAATTATAAATTATTTATAAAAGAAGTAAATGATACAAACAATATTCATCTTACCCAAAACTCTGCAAATTAGATTCAAATCGAAATAGTCCAGCACCAAAAAAGAAATCGCAAAGTCTCGGCAGAACAGAGATTTTAGAGAGTGACGTTTTCAGACCGTACAGTGAAAGAAAACTGGATTCTTCGAGGTTTTAACAAGCACCCCTGCCAAACCATCTGAAAGGGGCCACGTTAAAAACTTCTCATACTTAACGAACCGCGGTGAAAAAATGTTGCATATTTAACGGAGGATGCGGGAAACGTTGGTCGCGTGTGCGTTCCGATATTACGGAGGCAAGGGGTCAATATACGAGGCTGAAACTGTGCGGAAACATTCTCGGTAGTGCTCCAGGTCGAAACTACGGGGCCCCGGTGTAAGAGAACAAGAATGTATCCCGAACGAAACTCCGAAAATTCCGCCCGGAGCGTGCGTTTCCCTTCGTCCAATTTCACTCCCCACCTAGTCATAACATTGACCCGCGTCTCGTGTTTGCGTACTTCCGTTTGGGGCGCACGTTCCGGGGAGAAGGTTACATCAGCGACCCGCATTTTTCATTAGGCGGTGGCGACGGGTAGCTCCGGGGGCACGCGACCCGAGCCCCGTTCGTCTTCTCTCGTCCTTGGCGGCGCCACGTGTCCGCTTCCGGACGAAAATTACGAAAATCGTTCGGCCACAGACTCACCCGCGGCATTAATATAAATTTCAATAACAGTCGCCGTCTGCGGAACGAGCGATGGAACGAGCGAGGGAACGAGGGAGATCGAGAGAGACGCAGGGTCAGTGCTGAACGAAAGCGACCGAGAGAGACGAAAGCGAGCCAGAACGCGTGGGTGGAGCCCTCGTGTCAAGTTGCACGGGCTTTTCGTGCGACTAACCGCGATCCCAGCTAGTTGCTAAATCATGCTACGCCCCGAGTCAGTCTTCCAGTTTCATCCATAACGCGAATGCCGCACCTGTTATCCATCGTTTTCGCGAGGGTCGAGCGGGGTTCGTACGTTTCACGTTTTGGAAACGGCTGAAACGAGGGAGGAGAGCATCCTGCGCCTGCCAAAGGATCCGCAGGCTTGGTTTTGTAACCGTTTACTTAATTCTTTGAGGAATTTTAGAAGATAAAATTGCAGCGATTGCATAATTTCGTGGTGGGTCAAAATATATCCCATTGCGAGTATTCACACAAAAAGAGGGTGAGACAGTTTTAACCCTTAGCAATCCAAGCAATTTTAATTCCAAAATGGAAACATTTTTTGACGTCAAATAATTCCATTGTATTTTTCCAATTGGAGTGGAATTATATTATTCGCCTACGGTGGAATAAATAATTAATTCCAAGTTCATTTCCTCTCGTGAATATAAAGTTGATTACTATTACTCGTAAGTGTAACATTTCAATTTTTACTGACTTCGTAAATGCAAACATACAGCCTAAGTGCTCTTTTAACCCCTTGCCCTACAACAACGAGTCAGACTCGTGATCAAGATTTCGAACTGAATCTTCTGAACATGTATTTCCTGAATTTTCTTTAAATGAAAATAACATTTTACTTAGTTGTTCATCGTATACGGACATTGAAGAATATCTAGGCACGCAGTAACTATAAATTTGCCTTTTCTTTTTGTCTTTCCGCGGAGGACAAAGAAAATGTGGTCACTGTTATCGTAAAATCAGTCGTAGGCAAAGGGGTTAAAATGTGAAACTCCGGTTGCGCGTGTCAGTTAATTAACTGGGCGGATGGCGAAGAAGCATACTGACCGCGTATCGATTGGTTCTAATTTGCGGCTGTCCAACCGAGAGCATTAATAAAGAAATTACATTAACGTAAACAACAAATCCGCGTGACGGAGAACCAGTTAATTCGCCGGCTCGCTACATAGATGAATAATAGACAAAGCAATTAACGAATCACTATCGCTAATGTGCGGTCTATCGGCAAATCGTCTAGGTGGAGGACATGGATAATAACAACGCCATAAACGTTCCGCGTCATAATAAATGGGATTATAACAGTTATCCGGCGTTTACGGTCGTTCGCCGCGGCTCTGTATCGGCGAGATGAAATTTTCCATCGAACGGCGAACAGTCAAACTTAATATCCAGTGTTAAATCGTGTCGCGTGAACGAAATTTGTGTAAAATCGCGACTGCGGTCGATGCGGTGCGATGAAAAATTGCAGCGAATGGAATTTCAAGCTTGTGGTAAGCGGACTGTATTTAAGCCCGTAGCCGATGAATTTTTAAAAAATCATAAAGCAATATCGTCGACTAAATTCGGGTTAATGCTGGAACTACCGCATAACAGATACAATTAATTTTTACTGTTTTTAAATAATCACAAAATCTACTAAAATTTCGCAGAATTTTTATCGTAATATATTTTAATAAAAAAAATTGATTCCAAAACTTCTCACGAAAATGTTTTTGTAAGTTTAAATCTTAACCAGTCGACGTTTCCTAATAAACGTAAAATTAAAATAAACATAAAAATTAAAATTGACTGGTGTACATCGTCTTATCAAAGTTACAAGATTTAACCCTTTGCACTTCAATATGGTGCCGCCGAGGGGACACTAAAAATTGCCATACTATTAGTTGAAACAGCTTTTGCATCGCTATGTTTGCATTTAAGGGGGGAAATCCAATTGAAAGCCAGAAATTTTCAAGATTTTGCGGAATTTTTTTCGACAGAAAGAAATGATGGTACATTTTTGAAACTTTGGAATCTATTAACATCTATATTAGAGTACAAAAATATATTTTCTTTAATCTATGAATTTTCAAAATGGACGTCGTAATAGTAATAAACTTTCTATGGACGAAAGGCAATGAAACAAGTGCAATTAAAATATTTTACATCAAAAAGTGTCTCGATTTTGGAATTAAAATTGCTTGGAGTGCTAAGGGTTAATATATTTGGATTCTTTCTTCGATTTTTATTATGACACAGTAATTCTAAAATAAGGGATCTGAAAAGGGTATTTTAACTCGCTGCGGTAGGCTCGGTGTTAAACTTCGTGTAAGTGTATAATTATTTTCAATGGAAGCACCTTTACGATTCTCGTGATCGCAGCATAAAGAACCAGGAAACGGTGATTGAACCTTGGTAGGTTCAGTGTTAAGGATAACATTGAATTATGTCTGTCGAATTTGCCGGTTAACGAGGGTGCAATTCTTCGACGCGATTAAATTGTTCGGTGGTTAATAAACCGAAATTCCTCGGCGACGGCCGAGCCCGAGGCGACAGATCAATATTACGACAGCGAAATTGGAGGAATCGTAATAGAGTGATTCGATTTAATGGTGCCGGCTGATCGTAAACCGTTTCCGCGCTTCGATTTCAGTCACGCTAGCGAATTTCGCAATCCTCCGACTCGCTCGCGACACCACCGTGCGAGAAAGCTGGGGTGACCGGTTAAGAGATTAAAGAGACCCGTTCGGCTAGGTCCATTCGAAAGATTGAACACTTCGAATCGATTTAACTCGAGGACAATTATCGTGTCCTATCCGCTCGTGATCATCGAACGAGATCTCTTAACGATGTCGCAAAATTTATCGATCCCAGGCAATCTCCTCCGAAGCTCGCTTAGATCGTCCTCCGGGTCGGACGAATCGAGTCGGCGCGGCGCGTATAAAAATTTAAATAAACCGTCAAGTACATTGTCTTCCATTCTCGCTTCGGCATTAACGATTTTACGACCGGTATTAGGCATGCGTGACTTTTCTCGGTCGGTGGTTATCGGACTGTGTCACGCCAAGCCGTGATTCCGCCGTTCGAGCCTCTGGCATATCAAATCAAATTTTTAACGCCCTGCATGAAAACGGGAATACCTTCGAGCTCTTACTGATGCGGTGCGATGTGCAAACTTTTTCATTTGCACTGCAATGCTGCGGAAATGAAATCGAGAATTTAACCCTTAACGATCCGGAAGTATTTCAAGTTTACTTCCCACCAGGTCCAGCTATTTTTCATACGAAGAGAAGCTATAAAACATTTTTAAATCATGAAAAATTGTGGAAAAATTTTTAGGTCCCCGATTCTTTTGTAAATTTTCCTACATAAGCTACTAGACGCGTAGGCAGAGTGTATACCAAATTTCAGCTCGATAGGAATGAAATTACGGCCGTGGCGCGACTTTGAAATTTTTGGGGTGTTCAAAATGGCGAAAATGGTCTAAATGGGGTTGATAAAATGTAGCTTGCTGGCGTCCCCTGGAACACTAGCCGCAATGTGAGTGGTATTTCTTAAAGAGGAAGGTTTGGGGAAGATTTTAGCGTTTGAACCTTGTCGATAGCGCTGATAGGACGTCATTTGTCGATATTTAAACATGAATTATTACGCTAATTGTATAATTGTAACAAATTCGATTGGTATCTGGAAACTGTGAGAAGATTAACAAAATTTTTAGCGTCGCAAGTTTCAGCTTTTCGATAGCGATTTTATGAACTCTAATTTAATAAATTGTGGAATTTTTAGGGCAGTTGAGGCGTCAACGTATTCGACTTTACGAAAACGTTTGCGCAGTTTATTCGGAGTAACTGCGACGAAGGAAACAGAATTGATTAGTTAAGCAACAAGTACGTTCGGCGATAAAGCGTCCGGTGTTCAAAGTGCGTGGCATTACACGGCCGGATTCCAAAATTTCCAGTGAGGAGTACGTCGGCGTACAAGACAAAGGCAACAGCTCCCAACGAGAAATCTCATCTCGGTCGGCTGGTGCTTCAGCAGTGCACAGCCCTTCGAGGCGACACACCACCGCTGCTGGCTCGAAAAGAATTGCAATTTACGAAGCAGCGGCGTCGTTAAACAGCTTTAAGCTCGATATGGATGGCGGGGGTTAAGGAGGTCGTTGCCGGAATCGTACGAGGTGCCACGGGCAAAAGGGCGTGCCAGCAGTTGCCTCCTGTGATTTAGCAACTTACCCTTGCCACCCTCGCCGGAGTTGTCCAACTGTTGTTCAAACTGTTGTGAGGGCATGGCTTCGTGATATCGGAGTTGTATCAACGGGTGACGAATAGCTCGCGAACCAAACGAAAAAAGTAAAAAGAACGAGGAGAGTTACGTCGCGCCCGACGGTGTTATCCGTTAATTTGCATCGACACAGCGATGAGAGAACGAGGATCCCCTGCGAGGAAATCGGATCATGAGTCGTTAACAATATGCGAGAGAAAGGAGAAGATTGGATCGACACAGTCCGCTGGCAACAGGCGCTCTCCTCCCCGACCACCCTAATCCAGGCAAACCGAAATTCGGATGTCATCCACTTGGCTCGTGCAAACAGGGAAACAAGTATTTAATACGGGTGACGACGCCCATTCCATCTCGCGGCGAAAAAAATTGGTGCACCCTCGAGCGGAATATTGGGGATTTCGTCACGGCGATCGTCGAATGATTTCCGTTCAATTTCACGCCTCCTCTGTCAACATTAGCGACGGCGGTGCGCTGCAAGGCGAGGCGAGGCAGATGCGCGACAGTTCGCACTGTGTACTTACATAAATTGCAGGGGAATCAGGGGGTCGCCGGGACATATGTCGCCGATGCATCCTCTCGCGCGGCCGACAAAAGCGGAAAATATCGGCGATGTCAAATTAGGGCGGCCGAATTCAGAGTGCACGATCGACCGTGAAACGGCTCGTAATATAGGGGAGTGACGCAGCTCGTCTGCAGACAGTCTGGGGACCATGCTCTGATCTAACTGTTAGGCCCAGCCCTCGTCCTTCAACCCTACACTCTCCGCAGCTACTCCTCCGTGTCCTCCTCACCCCCCGGGGATAACTTCGGTCATTTCCGGAGGCGCTATATTAACCGATTAATTAGAAATCTTGGCTCGTTGACGCGGGAGATGGTAATCTGAGGGGAGTCACTCCCGAAGTATGCGTGAATCATGCTGGGAGATGCTGATGAACGCAAACGATACCCGAGGAGATAGCAAGACAACGCGGATTAATTAGTCGGCCATGCACGACTCCAGCATATATTGCGGTTTTATTGTTGCTCATTTTCCAGGAAACAGCGAGCATCTTTTCAGACCAGATACAATTCCGCCACTTTGTTGCCGGCGAGACGCAAATGCAGGGAACGAACGATGCTAATTTCAACGGGACAGATTCAATCGAAATACGAACTTTTTATTAACCCTCGGCACAAGAGTGGTGACTCGGATGCTTCGCTAAAAATTTCTACAACGTTATGAAAAATAATTTTTATATAATTAAATTTAGATCTATGAGAGAATTGCATCAACTTCGTATATACAAAATAAAAATAAATATTCCAAATCGGCGGAAATATTTGTTATTAAAATAGTAACTTTCAGAAATTTCTTAGCGGTCCAATTAAAAACGCAATTCTTAGATATTTCAACAAATCTCAATGTTAAGACACAAATAGAGTCTTAAGAATATTTTTAATGCTAAACCTACCGAGCATTAACCCTTAGCGCTACAATGGCACCTTTAAGGCGACACCAAAAATTGGCACACTTTTATTAAAACAAAAATGTTACCCCACTATTTCTTCATTTAAGAAATCGGTAAAAATTGAAGTGTTTCACGAATTGTATAAATAACTTGTATATGCACAAGAGGATATTAACCATGTGGGTACATCGAAACTATTCTAAGTTAAAAAGTGTAGCTTGATTTTGGAATTAAAATTGCTTGGAGTGCAAAGGGTTAAAATTGTCCGATGCGTATTGTCTTGTAAAAATGCCAAGATTAAATTTATTTGAATTATTTGCGATTTTCATTACGAAGTAAAGAGTTCTTTTGTATCGATTCCTATGAAAGCAATTTTATAACTTCAATAATTGCAAAAAAATAGATCTGAAAAGGGTAATTTGACCCGTTGTGGTAGGTTTAGCGTTAAACGCGTTCCTCTCGCGTCGATATCGCCGAATGCATCGGCGTTCGTATTTCCTTTGTCGAGCGATGCACCGACGAAATTTTTCCCTCGAATAATTGATTGTTCGGTCTTGAAAACGACATTTCGCGTGACAATGAAGACCGCCGGTTCCGCGGATGCGTGTCCTTAATGAGTAACCGGTAAACTCATCGATCCTGAAACCGTCCATGAATAATTGCAATCGCGGTGGGGAAAAAAGTTCCCCGGAGCGACTCGAATAGGCGGGAACAGGTATTGAAGCAGCGTCAATAAGAAAGATTCGCCCGTTTCGCCGGGCCATTAAAGCGGAAAGATTGGTGACGGTTCTTTCGGTGCTCGATAATGTAGCCTGAAAGGCGAGACGAGAGATGTTACGCCGTGAAAAACGTGATAATTAACTGCGCGCCGAGGGACGGGTGCTTGAAATTTTTTACAAGACAGGGGACGGGGACTCTGTCCTTTGTGCCGGGTCGGTTATGGCTTTTAACGAAATTAAGAACGTCGAGTAGTGTACACAAGCCTTCCTTCACCCCGTAGCGGCGACGGCGGTGTCGATCGCGGCACCCTGGTTCAGTGACGCCGTCGACGATCAACAGGTACTTCGTTATAAATTCTCGTTTAATAGCAACGATTGACTGGGAGGCATGAGAACAATCACAGCAGCCGAACAAAAGAGGTGGCAACGATAAGACAGAAAATATGCGACATCGTTCGAGCGACGATCTTATACGCGCAGGGTGTCCCGCAAACTTTAACGGAATGTTACGTGGGAGAATCTTCGGGTGATTTCGAGTAAAATTTTCCTCTGCCAGTTCGCGATTCGACGCTTCGTTTACGAGCCATTAACCTCTTAGGCACTGGGCGCCACTATAGTGGCTTTCGCGGATGCCATCTCTCCGAAGACATACCATACTCAATTGTATTATTAATTATTAAAGTAAATTGTTGAAGTCAACATACGTGTATCATATCTTTAAGAAAAATTATAATTTTATCAGTTTACCGACTGGCGATTATTCCAAAATCTTTTAAGTTTATAATGCATCACTGAAAACTTTTCTATGGATCCCTCAACGCCAACAGAAATTTTTATTGCGAATCAACAAGGCCTCCTAAATAACGTTATCTAATAATTGCGTTACGAATTACA
>CM052091.1:11456824-11467353 GCA_028453745.1 Agapostemon virescens
TCTGACCGTTTGTAGGCGTGGCTTTACTGCTCCCAGTCGTGTTTCTCGCGTAGAGACGGTTCTCCGTTCGGAATTCACAGTTATGCAAAATATAGAGGGCAAAGAAATGCAAAATACTCGATTTTCAGGAGCAACAAGATTCTAATCGATGGAACGAGCCGATGGTCGAAACACAGCGGTGCTCTTCCAATACTACTGCCCGTAACTGTTCCCCCACGCGATTCTGACCGTTTGTAGGCGTGGCTTTACTGCTCCCAGTCGTGTTTCTCGCGTAGAGACGGTTCTCCGTTCGGAATTCACAGTTATGCAAAATGTAGACGGCAAAGAAATGCAATATACTCGATTTTCAGGAGCAACAAGATTCTAATCGAAGGAACGAGCCGATAGTCGAAACACAGCGGTGTTCTTCCAATGCTACCGCCCGAACCTGTACCCCCACGCGACTCCAACCATTTGTAGGCGTGGCTTTACTGCTCTCAGTCGTGTTTCTTGCATAGAGACGGTTCTCCGTTCGGAATTCACAGTTATGCAAAATGTAGACGCCAAAGAAATGCAAAATACTCGGTTTTCAGGAGCAACAAGATTCTAATCGAAGGAACGAGCCGATGGTCGAAACACAGCGGTGCTCTTCCAATACTACTGCCCGTAACTGTTCCCCCACGCGACTCTGACCGTTTGTAGGCGTGGCTTTACTGCTCTGAGTCGTGTTTCTCGCGTAGAGACGGTTCTCCGTTCGGAATTCACAGTTATGCAAAATGTAGACGGCAAAGAAATGCAAAATACTCGATTTTCAGGAGCAACAAGATTCTAATCGATGGAACGAGCCGATGGTCGAAACACAGCGGTGCTCTTCCAATGCTACCGCCCGAACCTGTACCCCCACGCGACTCCGGCCATTTGTAGGCGTGGCTTTACTGCTCCCAGTCGTGTTTCTCGCGTAGAGACGGTTCTCCGTTCGGAATTCACAGTTATGCAAAATATAGAGGGCAAAGAAATGCAAAATACTCGATTTTCAGGAGCAACAAGATTCTGATCGATGGAACCGTCGGTCGAGCCGATGTCTCGGAACAGAGCAAAGTTTGATTAACGCTCGAACGAGGTGAACCGACGGCTGTAAGCGTCGGAAATGCTCCTTTCGCCGATTCGATTTTACAGTTAACCGATCGGACAGAGGGGGCGACAGAAGGAATTCGGCGGGAGCGAGTATCAGGCCGGCGCGCTCGACGTGTCCGCCATCAAAGCGTACAATAAAAGCCAACGAACTGTGAATTTTCCGGCGTCACGCGTCGAATACTTTTCCGCGCGATGCCCGGCCGCAGTAAAAGCACAGACGTTGAAAAAGCACCGCGAAACCCTGGCCGCATAAACTCTTGCAGAACGCGCCGTTCGACGGAGAACCGTAACATGTCATCCGCCATTCAGACATGCAAATAACTCGTCGGCTTACCGGCTCCGCGTTCAATTCCACGGAATACATACACCGTCGACCGGCAGCCAATCGATCGCTATGACTCTTTAATTCGCTACCAGTCTAAACGTTTATTACTTTTCCCTCGGCCGGCGCTCAACTACCGTCCCACGCTGATGCTACCGGTGCCCGTTGCTGCTGCTGCTGCCTCGGCTGCTTGCTGCTGCGGGCCCGCGATTCATAGTCTACAGTTTCCGGCTTGGTACCGATTCTGCTTGGAGGGGACAATTTAGGCTTCCGCTACTCGGAATGTAAACACACAGTCGGCACTCGCACTCCGCGCGGCAGAAGCTTATTGACTTCTACGTATCGCAGAACTCCTTCTCCCACGCTAATCGTTTACGCGTTTCGCGCGTTCATCTGCGCGAAAAATGTTTACAACGGTGACACGATTTTCGGTGTTGTTGTACGGATTAAAAAATGACTTGGATAAAAGTACGATTTACGATCGTTACTCGCGTCCATACTTATTTATCGCTGAGAGTCGACCGGCTTTTGTTACCATGCTCTATTGTGCACTCCATTTTCGGTTTTCTTGTTGGTTCCCTGTATTACCGTTATCGAATAAATCCCTCGAACGAGCACGCTGCAAATTATATTTTCGCGAATATTTGAATCCTTCAGGAACGAATTTAGGACGACGGTCGAAACTGTAAATATAATTTCTTGAGGTCTAAATGTGAAATTTAATTGTTTATGCAACGAAGGACCGGTATAGTTTGTTTCTTCGTTATTTCAGACATTGGCAGGCTTGCGAAGGATTAATGCGTCGAATTTGCAATGCAGAAGCGTCTTCGTATTTTATTCGGAAGCTACTACAATCTCTTGGACGGTAGTCGAGTTTGCAGGAGCGAAATAACAATCTGCAATTATATTAAAACACTAGTACGATAGAGATGTTTTTCCGAAAACACGAGGTTCATCTTGTCTGGGACGAATTAAAATTTCATGGAATTTATTCGAGGTACCGGCGAACAACGGTGATGGAACGAAGCTTTGACTACAAGAAGAATCAACATTTTACACGGATCCCGTTCCGTTATCCGTCTATTCCGCGTTTACAGCCAGCTCTTCGTTTCCCAATCCCAACGTATCGCTGCGCTACTAAATTTTATGGATCGTTCATCGTTATTTCGACGTCAGCCCGCTGGCCAGACGGTGCTAATTGATCGTCGCAAATGGCCAGCCGAGTGACCAATGTATAACGCGTACCTGGAATCGATAAAATAGATCACAGGAAGTCAAAGCCTTGTACGAGGAATCATTCGCCCGTATTTTCATTCAGACTGACGCAACCGAAAGTTCGATCTATCGCACGTGGACCGTCACAATTAAAACGTCCACTGCGGAGTCTAAAATAGTACAATTCTTCGGCAACTCGAAGAAGACGAATACAACTCTCGAGAGACTCTACGAAACAGCACCGAACAATTTACCCTTTCCAGCAAATCGTTTTTACAATTAACATCACTAACGCCGTGTCGTATGATAAGACTCTCTAGCTTTAGCAATTACACGTGTAATTTAAGCGTTTCAGTAAGTCTCTCCACTTCCGGTTCGTCGTTCCAGATACTGTTACTCATCCTTAAATTTCATTCCCTACGATTCATCCCTTAACATTATCATTAGACGAAAACAACCCCCATTATACTTCACCCAGAAAACCTACGTCTTCTAACAAATTCGATTTTTCTCCAGCATTTTTATTCTCATTTTCATTTGCTACAATTTTTACCGAGTCTTTTATAGCACTTTAACTGCCCAACGAGTAACCTCAAAAATGCCACAAAGTCAAAGTGATTTACAGAAGCGCACGAAAGTATTCGGACACTCTTCAAACCTAAATAACATTTTTAAGATTGACTTAAAAGATTAAACGGAAAAAGAATTGTACACGAACATTTGATCAGGGAACTCTGACACCACTCGAATAAAATTCCCACGCTCGACTCTTCACTCTCACTATGCTTTAAGCTTGACACGCATACTCGCATGCCACCGGTCACCCAAATTTCCTCACGTATTCCCAGAAATCTCTCGGACACGCAACTCGTACGACCACGCCATCGATAAACATCCGCTCGATCCCAAACAATCCTCATTCATATCTAGGCGATACGACATCGCAGGCGATGACCTCTCGCAATACATGTACAATAGATAGTGTATATATTATGCACGTACATGTTCGCTCCTATATATCTGCAAGGAAGACGAGGAAGGAGCAGAAAGCCTTTGAACGGCGTTACCTCGAGACAAAGCCATCATCTCAGCATTGTCTGGGCCAAACCAAGCAAATCAACCGCCAACCGCTCCTGCTGCTTGCCTTTACTGCCCTCTCTCTCTCTCTCTCTCTCTCTCTTGCTCTATATATGTATATAATATATATCTCTATCTCGCTCGTTCTCTTTCGCTAGGCTGTTCTTACGTGCCCTCTTGTTCGCTCATCCTTTGCTCCGCTTTCGCACAGAGACCGTGCAGACAAACCCCCTTCGGGTACCTACTAAAGAGAGCATTGCCTCCGTTGATCCATCGTGTTCAACTTTCAACCCCGTCCCCATCCTTCGTTGTCCATCGAGCACCTTCAGCGCCGGGATCTAAATCTCCACGGATCCTTGTCGTTTAGTCACTGTCTTATCTCGCGGCCCCTCGCCTGTTAATTATGTGCGGTAAAATATGCAACAGTTTATACGTTCTCCCGGAATTATTCAGCCACCCTCATTGCCCCAAGGCGATTTTTAGCGTGATCCCACACCGAAGGTGTTGATAAAACGAGCCCGCATTAAAAAGCTTCATCAGTATTTTCTACCGTGCGTTTTTTAAGCAATTCAGCGACTAGTTTCATATTTCTTGATAGTAAACCTACCACAGTGGGTCAAACGACCCTTTTTAGATTTTCTATTTTACTCATATTTATTTATTCAATCATATATTGCAATAAAAATCGCAGAAATTTTAAATAAAGTATATCTTGTCAGAAATACGAGACAATGTACGTTGGTCCATTTTAATGCTCGGTAAGTTTAGTGTTATGTATCTTTTATTTATAGCATTGTTGTATTTACTTTTATCATTGTTGTATTGTTTATTGCCCAGATTTTTACGGGTCCTGATAATTTTTATTAACGATTATCAAGATTGCAAAGATGCATTTCGTTGATTTCTTCGGATATGCATTATTAAAAGATGACTGAAAATTGACGTATTTTTATTTTTATGAATGTGAACCTAGCTTCGAGTATGCTTTATATGTATTACTTTGCAGCACATGCGGAATTAAACGGTTGAACCACGATCGCGTGCTCTCTACGATATTGCATGGGACAATTTGTCTGATTTTCGTATCGTTGCATCGTTGCTGGGTCGATCATAATACCTAGATTACGTTTTCAAAGAGCGCTTGTTGGAAAACAAACAGAGAAACCCGCTATTTCGATAAACGTTCCGCAAGATGAAGAGAAATCTTGATTTTTCAATATAAAATTTGTTCGCTGCGTTTGTTAACTCTTAGCACTCGATTGACTCCTCTAAAACGACACTAAAAATTGCCAGACTATTGCTTAACACTAAACCTACCATAAGGGGTCAAATGACCCTTTCCAGATTTTCTATTTTACAATTACTGACGTTCGAAAATTGTCTTCGCAGAAATCGATTCGATGTATTTTTCTATTCCAACATACATTGTAATAAAAATGGCACACAGTACAATTAAATTAATTTTTGTCACTTTTATAGGACAATATACATTAGCCAAGTTTACTGCTCGGTAGATTTAGTGTTAAAACAATAGTTACATTACAATTTTGTATTTAAGAAGTTAGTAAAAATTGAAGTGTTTACGTATGGTTAATAGTAATAAATTTGTTACGCACGAAAGAAAATGAACAAAGTACAATGGAATTCTTTTTTGGAACAAAAAAATGCCTCGAATTTAGGAATTCAAATTGTAAACAGTTATAATATGTATTATATATATCGAGGTAATTATCGCAGATCAAGCAACATCGTTTCTTTTCGCAAACGCAGTTTCCTCGATCACCGCGCTGGCATAATTTTCGGCCAGGCTGCACACGGCCGTCGAGATTGCGCGGTGTAAAATATATTCCACGGTGAGAAGCGAATGGAAGAATAAATAACGGACAGTGTACGAGGGGACAAGAATTTTTCACACTTTATACGCGAGCCGAGACTTTATTAGTCCGGTTAAGTAATGCGACGGATTCCCGGGGAAGGATTCCGCAGTTTCCAGCGTCGTCGCAGAAAAATGGTACGACGGCAGGAGGATTGGAAAGAGGAGGAACGAGGAGGAAGGACGAAAGAGAGGTCGAGGGGGTCTGTGAATATTTTCGGCATGTGAAACGAACAAGGTAGACCGATAATGTAAGAGAATGACTCACGCGGCTCACGTAGGAGGAAGAAAAAACCGGCTGGATGTAATTTCATCGCGAGGCATCGGATTCATCTACATAGATATATTATTATTCCGTCGCGCGGACTCTTGGGAATCGTAATAAGCGAAGCGAATGGCACGCCTAGCCAGGGAGTCGCGTTCCCGTTAACGTTGACAAATAATTCTCAGGCGCAACCGGCCATACATTTTAGCGAAAGAGCTGCGCATCGAGCGGACCCGACTGTGCAACGGCCGCGATGCGATGCGATGCCGGGCCTCGGCTTAACGAACGAGAGGCGATTAGGAATTTCGAGCACGGAGCATGCCCGTTCGATAAAAGGATAATTACGAATGCTTGAAACGACTGCGCGCGTCACGATCGACAATTGAAACGTTTAATTTCATTTCGACCAGCTGCGTTTAGAACCGCGAGCGGCGCTGGCCATTTCGCTCGAGGACGAAACGAGCGACGCCGATCGTCTTCCCGAGGCCATACTCTCTGCGTCCGATAAGTGCACGCCTCGCAAATGCCCGCTGACAACGCCCCTCGAGCGCCCACATCCTAATTGGTTGACCACCAGAAATATACACGGTGTTCGGTTCGAACGCGTTCGACCGATTCGAAATGCGATCGACGCTTCGGATTCGTTTTAGTCTCCCGTTAACCCGTCGACTGCCACGCAAATTTAGCGCGTCTTGCCCTGGGTACCACGGTTTTATTTTAATATAATTAATTTAATATATAGTTTTAATAATAATTTTAATAATAAAAATTGATAATCAATGTGTTCTCTACACTGTATACATTTTTCATTCATCCTTTCTAATAGTTCCTAACTCAAATAGCCATTTGTAGCCAATCTAAACTTGCAGCACCCACTACGAGATATCTCGTAGTAAGTGTCTGTACCAAAACTGCCAGTTGTCAGTTGCCACATTGGCAGTCAATGGGTTAAACGATATGTCGGTTTCCGGAAGCTGGCAATGTCAAATTTGCCAACCAGGATATTTTTGCGGAATTTGTAAAAAGATTAAAAGATACAGGGTGACCAGGTGTTTTGCTTATGCACAGTTGCAGCTGTGTATTTAATCCGAAACGAAACGTATCGTGGCGTCAAGTGACAAAGTTGTTCTACTTGTCTAACGTGTTACTTCTTGTAGTGCCGATTCGTATTTAATTAAAATGTAAGAATACTAGTCCGGATTAAACTAAATTAAACTAAATCTACTCTGACCAACGTTCCCTTCGCACAGCCCTTTAATAAACAGTCATTCTTTACCTTCTTCCTCGCTTTCCTCTAAGTAAGCTTAACGCTGTCTGCGAGGACTTGGACCACGGTTTTGCAGGTCATCGCCGCTCACCTGCGGACCATCGCTGTCCCAAATGGCTTGGTCATAAATTACTTAAACCTAATCGTTGCTGTACCTAACGTTACAATCTCGTGTTGGACGACCAACTACCTATCTTATATTTAAGTAATGCGTAAGGTGTTTTCGATTACGAATCTCGACCGACCCTTACTTAGTCACACTGCGATCAGCGCTGCGACGCACTTTGCTAATCTTACTCCCTTTCCCTTTAAGGGATTATTACTTCAACGCAAGAACGTGACTACCATCTCTGCATTTGTATTTTTTGTCTAAAGAAAAACAGATTTTCGACAAATTATAATCCACTGTGCATTTTCTTTACTTTGACCGGAGTTAGATCGAGGAATGTTTATTAACCCTTTGGTCTACGACTTGTTTTACAATAACAGTAATTAGATTTTCTTTGTCCTCTGAAGAACAACAAAAAGAAAAGACAAATTTGTAGTTTGCGTGTCTAGCTATTTTCCAATAATCGTATACGATCAACAATTAAATAAAATGTTATTTCCGTTTAAAGAAAATTAAGGAAATACATGTTTAGAAGATTCAGTTCGAAATTATTGTTGTAGGACAAGGGGTTAACCCTTAGCACTCGAGTGGTGACTCTGAGACACCGCGAAAAATTGTCACACTATAATTGAAAACAATTTCAACATCGATATCTTTGCATCCAAGAAATTATTAACAATTTAACGATTGTAAGTAATAATAATAAAAAGTCACATATGCATAAAACGAAATAATTCATGCAGAATGAAAATGTCTGAAAATGATCTGCGAGTTGAAACAGTTTCGCCTGCAAAGGGTTAATAAACTAGTGTTTAATTTACTTGAAAACCCCTAACGTATGCTGTAATGAAAATAATGAAAAGTCTATATAAACCGAACCTGTAATTTTTATGAAGCAACGCATACCGCTCGGTTCTTTTGTGCCCGGTAGGGTTACTGTTAAATGAATTTCGATGGGAATATTGTCTACGGCCGTTCCGGGCTCGACGGAGGAACGGTAAAACGACATATAAAACAGTGAGCAGCGTGTAAACCGGAAATGCTGACCCATGGGCACAGGTGGTTGCGTGGAACCGTCTCCACCCATGCCACCAGAGGGTTCACGCTACGTTACGCACATTCCACCTTGTGGCTCGAATAGCGCGCGTTCTTCGTGCACACGCAGATACGAGCCGATTGGTTCGAAACGATCCGGGCCCGCCACCGACGCTCCTAATGTCTCTGTCATTCTGTGGATTCTATAGGGTGGGCTGAAACGTTTGCAAACCAGCCAGGGAAAGTAGGTATAAACGCGTAGGCAGGGATATACGTAGTGGAGGATTGTGAATTTTTACAGGTTTCAGCTTCGGAGATCTCGAACAAAGGCTGAAAGAAAATACTTTTATGGAATCTCGCCCGAAATGCTGTCACCTTTTCGCACTCGTCCCGTGGTTTTCGGGGATGAGTAAAAATTGCTGTGTCGTTATTCCTAACAAACTTGACAACAGTGAAACTCGTACAAATCGATAGAAATCGCAGTAGATGATGTAAAGAAGATTGCAAGAGTCAGACTTCATTTTAAAATTGAAACTGAAGCACTTTGATTTTGGTATTTTTATGAAGAAGATTGGAAGATTGAGATTTTATTGTGGAATTGAAATTAAAGCACTCTGATTTTGGGTATTTTTATGAAGAAGATTGGAAGAGTGAGATTTGATTTTAGAATTGAAATAGAAGCACTCTGATTTGGGTATTTTTATGAAGAAGATTGGAAGAGTGAGATTTTATGGTGGAATTGAAATCGAAGCACTCTGATTCTGGTATTTGTATGAAGGACTTTGGAAGAGTGAGACTCGGGTTTGGAATTGAAACTGCAGCACTTTGATTTTGGTATTTTATGAACAAAATTGCAGGAGTGAGACTTCATTTTAAAATTGAAATTGAAGCACTCTGATTTTGGGTATTTTTATGAAGAAGATTGCAAGAGTGAGATTTGATTTTAGAATTGAAATAGAAGCACTCTGATTTGGATATTTTTATGAAGAAGATTGGAAGAGTGAGATTTTATTGTGGAATTGAAATTGAAGCACTCTGATTTTGGTATTTTTATAAAGAAGATTGCAAGAGCGACAGACTCGATTTTGGAATTGACATTGAAACACTTTGATTTTGGCATTTTTACGATACGAAGTATCAGTTTAGTAGTTTGAGGACGAAGGTACAAAATTGATTGTATTCCCTTCGGAGAGCTTTTGGCATGCGAAGCCAACGTTTCAGTATGGTCAGGATCATAATTATTTGAAAGGGCCAGCTTCGGTATCAATAAGCTGGTTTATTGTGTCACCGTAATGCCCTAGGAGCAGGTGCTCTATGTTTCTAAACTTAGCACGAGATTACGTTTAATTACGATCGAATCGGCGAGTGGCTTTGCAGTCGGGTAAATATAGATGCGCCGGTAATGCACTTTCGCGTCGCTGCATATCGAAGAAGACGCGACGTACTTTGGCGAAAAAAAAGAATTTTCATGGGAACCCGCTAATATCGAAAGGTAACTTGCGGAAGCTAGATTTCGAAAGGATGGAGTAGCGCTACGCAACTGCTGAAACTAGAACAGTCGATAATTAGTTGAATATCAGAATCCCGTGGAATCTGCGAACGGCTCGACTTGTTGAACCGATTAGATACATCCTTGAGCAAAGAGAAGGTTCCAGTTCATTAGACCGTAAAGCCCGAATACTAATCTCGCGATCCGGAGATCCTAACTCCACATAGAGATCCGATCGTTAAAATGTCTGTGGCGAGATCTTCCGTGAAATCGAGCATCGGAAAGAGATACAATAGCCAATAAAATTACTTCCGATCACAATCGTTAAAAATACGATTCCCGTAATATTCGAATAGGCGGTAACCATGCTCGTTGAAATACTTAGCTTCTGCTAAGATTTAACCCTTTCCACTTCGAGCAATTTTAATTCCAAAATCGAGACACTTCTTTTACGTAGAATAATTACATTGTACATGATTCATTTCCTTTCTTGCATATGAAATTTATTACTGTTATTTGTACGTACAACGGTTCAATTTTTAACGATTTATTAAATGCAATTATGGTCGTGTAATAGTTGTTTTGAATAATAGTATGGCCATTTTTAGTGTCGCCTCAGAGGAGCCATTGGAGTGATAATGGTTAACCCTTAGCAATCACAATCGTTAAAAATATGATTCCCGTAATATTCAAATAGGCGGTAACCATGCTTGTTGAAATACTTAGCTTCTGCTAAGATTTAACCCTTTGCACTCCGAGCAATT
>CM052091.1:11467363-11513122 GCA_028453745.1 Agapostemon virescens
TTAATTCCAAAATCGAGACACTTCTTTTACGTAGAATAATTACATTGAACATGATTCATTTCCTTTCTTGCATATGAAATTTATTACTGTTATTTGTACGTACAACGGTTCAATTTTTAACGATTTATTAAATGCAATTATGGTCGTGTAATAGTTGTTTTGAATAATAGTATGGCCATTTTTAGTGTCGCCTCAGAGGAGCCATTGGAGTGATAATGGTTAACCTTTAGCAATCACAATCGTTAAAAATATGATTCCCGTAATATTCAAATAGGCGGTAACCATGCTCGTTGAAATACTTAGCTTCTGCTAAGATTTAACCCTTTGCACTCCGAGCAATCTTAATTCCAAAATCGAGACACTTCTTTTACGTAGAATAATTACATTGAACATGATTCATTTCCTTTCTTGCATATGAAATTTATTACTGTTATTTGTACGTACAACGGTTCAATTTTTAACGATTTATTAAATGCAATTATGGTCGTGTAATAGTTGTTTTGAATAATAGTATGGCCATTTTTAGTGTCGCCTCAGAGGAGCCATTGGGGTGTTAAGGGTTACCCCTTGGCACTCTAATGGCTCCTCTGAGGCGACACTGAAAATGTCAGACTATTATTCAAAACAATTTGTACACTACAAATGTTTATAATTAAGAAAGGAAATGAACGACGTGCAATGGAATTATCCTAGGACAGAAAGATATCTCGAGTTGGGAATTAAAATAGCTCGGAGTACAAAGGGTTAAAAGGGTTCGCAATCTGGTATAATAACAAAGCTATACCTAATGAGACTACCGTTCCTCCTACGTTCATGACACTTTCAAACACCCATAAATATTCGGAAACTTTCCTGCTTCACGTTTTACGCCATTACGTATACACATTTTACAACGCCAATAAAAAGAAATCGAACGATTCGCAAGTAATTCGTATATTTATTTACCGTAGATAAATATTTAAATATTTCTTCATAAATTGTATCGTTCAAAGATCTTATTACAAACCGTGTTTCACGTTGGAAAAATAATCCTTGTAAGACGCGAACCATTTTATTCATCGCTCAAGGGAGTTTTCAGCCTCAGAAATGAATTGTGTTTTTACAGAAGGTCCTCCAGTTATTTTCCACTCGTTTTCCTGTTCTCGCGACTCCCTTCAACCGATTCAGTTTTATTCGTAGTTCTACCTTCTGAATGTATTGCAGATAAAAAAACTAACACGTTAAATATTTTTCCGCGAACCGTGTCGTCGAAAAATCACATTGAAATTGTCGTGTTGAGCCTGGAAAATGTCCCTTGCGAGACATAAACCGTTTTATTCATAGCTCGAGGGATTTTTTAGCCTCAGAAATTAATTGTGTTTTTATGGTTCTTCGTTTTCCGTGTTCTCGCTGCTGCTGTTCTCTTCCACCGATTTAGCTTTAATCGTGACTTCGCGTTCGAAACGCGTAGAATCGTCGAGGACAGATCAAACATTTGAAAAATGACGGAAACAGAGTGACGGAATTTTTATTGTAAAGTTTGTAGCTGTTGGTTCTTCGATTTAATTTTTCGTTTCACGGTGGCACGCTAAAATATCTATTGCACGTAACCGAGCATCCAGTTTAGGGTCGATGGGGGACCATATGGTCACGATATCGATGTACCTGCGTACCTTGTAGGTACGTCAGATGGATCGGCAGTGTAGAGGTGGGCGAAGACAAGCTGGCCGTCGACAGTTACGGCGATGACTATGACGAGGTCTGCGGGTTTGCGGTTAACCCTATGTACCAGGCCTGGAGAGAAATAGGGTCAGTACGTTGCATGCGAATAACAGCTAATCGCTGTCTAATAAGTTTGCCCGCATAATCGATAACAGACGTCGCCTGGAGCGACGCGATCGAGTCGAGCGCCGCTCGCGGAGATTCCACGGTGACGCTCGATAAACGATATTCAATTGATAATGCGATCCGTGATCGGCGATCGATTTCGAACGACCGGCAGACTGCTGGGCATTGTCTGATTTATACGGGCGGAGAACTGGATCGTCCGAGCAGATTTATTAACCGGGAATCCTGCCGATGAGGATCGAAATAATTGAATCTTTGCTTGGACACTTTTACTGCTAAGACAACAACCTCGAAAATTCCATCGAATTGACCAAATTGAAATCCACTTCCTGGGTAGGAACGGCTACTGAGTGGCTTGAGCACGCTCAATTGTATCATTAATTAACACATTGAGCGTCGGCGACATATGAACCATTTAATTAATTATTAACTCAGTTGTTTGTTTCTGAACAATGAGTAGCTAGAGAAAATATTGTAAACCTTATACATTTTCGTAAAATAATATGTTTTGAATGAATATTCGTCATGTACAATTTAGTAGAAAGAAAATCGTTCAAGCTTGAGGATTCAATTCAATGTGTTAAATTTAAAGTTAAATTTAAAATTAAAGTTAAAGTATATGCATCGTATCTTTAAGAAAAATTAAAATTTAGTTATCAAGAACTTCATTCCAATGTGCTCTGCCGTACAGAGAAACAGCCCTGTACAAAATTCAACCGTACCTAAGAGGTTAAACTTTTGCACCCAAAGCAATTTTAATTCCAAAATCAACTCCTTGTCTTACGATTTTTTCTACTGTTGCAGCGATTAGAATTTCTTTGTAGTTCATAATTTGCGAAAAGAACAAGAAAATGTGTAGATATTGTATGCCTGTATAAATAAATATAAAGTTACACAAACGAAATTAAACATTTTATTTTTGAAATCTCTTTGTTGGATCACATTGCAGTGCATACATATTGGTTTAGTCAACTATATTGCTTATAATTTCCTTGTCAAATAGTTTTCGAAAATAGGTCACAGGAGAATGGAGTGCTTCGGGGACATTAGGGCAATCTCCTTTCCAAGGGCGATAACAACTATTATTATTCGTCTGGGATAATGGTTGCCAAACAATTCTTTGTGGTCCTGCATCTTCCTCATCCGACGAGGATCGAGTACTAAATTCTTCGTCACTGTCAATGGCATTTATCCGTCGTCTATTACCGCTAATGCGTCTAATTCTAATTCCTCTGTTATTTCTATCCGATTTTGTATTCCTATTTTGGGTATATGATGTATAAATCTGAAAACAGGAGAAAGCAGAAGCTTTATCCTAAATGTACCGAAATCTGCCATAATAGCCCATTGTAACCTCAAAGTTACAAAACTGTATCATAAAAAACAGTAACAAATTGAAAATTGAAATGCAAACAAATAGATTGTTATCGATATACGAACCCAGAGCTATTATGTGCACTATTTTTAGTTTTGTAATCACTGACAAAAGCACAAATAATATCAATTAGATCAAACGGTTTCGCTTATTTTTACTGCAGACAGTTTGCACAGCATTTATTTTGTTATTTCAGGTTGACGAGCCTAGCAACGGTCATAAATATTAATATTGGTTGTCTTGGCAACGTTATAGAATTAAGATTTATGCGGCATCTCATGAAAGAAGCTATAATTATTTGGTAAAATGTGACCTGAAAGTGACACGGGTCCACAGAGGGTTAACGCGGCCACCTAATTCGAGAACGATCCTCGAACGAAAGCCGACATGAACAACACAAAACGGATGCTGGACAAATTCCGGCGTTCATCGCCCCGGAAACTACGAATCGAGAGCGATTCGCGAGCAGTCCCGGCAAACCACTTGGGAAGCCTTGCCGGCGAGTTTTTCGACAACGTCGGGAAAAAAAGAAACGGTATCGTTGCAACCCCCGGACGCGAATCGAGCACGCTAATACGCGGGGTACACCCATTGGCCCGTGCGACTACTCGCAATCGACAGCAATATTGCCCGGTTATATCTGTATCGATGCCTTTCGCAATCATGCAACCGTGGCTCGTGGCAGATCTCGTTTCAGTTTCGACGTTTATACCCGGTGAGTCTGCAATAATACCGAGTGCCTTTCTTGGATCGCGTTTACAACGAACTACGCGCGCGGGGCTTCGTAATATAGACGGGATATTGTTGCCCGTCGTTGAACTCTTTGAAACGCAAAGTTCGCGCGGACACGAGAGTTCTGCAAAATGACATTGCAGGTTGACAGCGTTGCGATCAACTTTGGTCTCGACGTGTCGCCATTACGGGCGAAAGTAACCGAGCACGAAGCACAGTAATGTTGCGTTAAGTGCCACCACTTCGGATCTCAAATGTCGTACAATAAGCTCGACTGCGCGAAGAATAACTACAGGATAACTGCCATTATTATATAACCCGTCGGTACTGCGAAGTACGCCCTTCGAGGCGCCGCGAATTTCGACTCGAATACGCTATAAGTGCAACCGTTTGGCAGCGAACATTTAACGCGACTTTATTAGACCGTTCCGAACATTTCGATTTGTTCATTTTTGTCACTATTTTCTATAACAATGACAGATCGTTAAACACTTTACTAGCTGTTTTCGAGTATCGTTAAAAGAAAATGGTTTCTCTGATCGTTGTAATTTTAAAAATGGTTCCATGTTCGACCGGTTTCGACCGATGCGTTTAAAATTCGCTGGACACCGAGGTCGTAAAATTTATTCCGTAGAGCAACTTTTGCGGAGAATATTCTTTTACGGAATTACTTCTGTTTATCATGATAATTGAATACACGGCTCCGACGGGACGGGATTATCGTTATTATCAGTGCGTGACCCTTCCGCGATGAAAGTTGAAGCTCTCGGTGCTCCTTTAATTTCGAGATCCGCAAAGATGACGCAATTAGCAGTCAAAGAACGCGAGGAAAAAGCGTGGCTCTCTCGTATCAGCTGCGGTTTAATTCACTCCCGCCGTCTCGACTTCCCCGAGAATTATGATTTCATTATGAAACGGGAACGTTCGATACCTTCTCCTCCCCTCTCCGCCGGCCCCCGTCTCACGGCCAAGAAAATCGCGGTATATTTATAAAATTGCAAACGGCCAGGAGGAGGGAAAAGAAATTGGTCGATGTTAATTATCCGTGTAACGTTCATCTCCGGTTACAGAGAAATTAAGAGAGTGAGACAGCCGTATAAAACGAACGAGAGGGACGAGGGCTGGAGGGGGAGGGGAAAAAAGCTGGCAACGAACGGCCACGGAATTATACGATCATCGATACGTTCCGACTACTTTCCCCTAGCTACCTACCCACGCTTTTTCCTTCTCCCGATTTTCTTTTTCTTTCCCCGGGCTCGCGAAACGGCCGAGATTATTCTTATAATGTCCCGTTAAACTTCTCGATCCGCTTGAACTTTCCTTAATAGGATTCCACTTCGTAGGTGAATGTAAGTTACTTCTAATGAAGTCTACGATGGTCAGCAATTAAGGCGAACGAGGGGAGAGAGTCTTCAGAATTTACAAGGGAAATAATGGATGGTTCTCCTCGAGATCTTCGCGAGAGAGCGGGCGCGGAGGTCTTCTTCTCCATCGCCGTCATCTTTGTCGTCGCCGTCGTCGTCGTCGGCGGCGGCGGCGGCGTCGTAGTCGTCGACGTCGACGTTTCTGACTTTCTTCTGCCTCGACTCACGAGGCGTGTCGTCCCTGAGAGCAGTCTCTCGCGATTCTGCACTCGTCGTGTGGGCGTCGAATGGTTAGATGCGGCATCCCCGCGTGTACCTCTCTCCCCGGCGACCAACGGCAATCTCCCTGCACTCCTGTGCATTACGGCGACGGTTGGGTATCGTAGACAGACCGCGTCCGCCGTCCATCATGTTGTTAATGTACGTCGTTTTCCCTCCTGTCTCTCTCTCCTTCTCTCCCTCCCACGCCATCGACCCGATCCTCTCTCTTTCTCTCTTACTCTCTCTCTCTCTGTTTCTCTCCTCTCTCCTCTCCTTCTCCGCGGGCCCTCTCTCCTTCCCGTGTCCTTCCCTCATAAATGCATTTATCTGTCGTGTCTCGACGCTTCTCCTCCAGTTCCTGCCGCCGTTTCTTCAGCGCTCTCCTCTTCTGAACCGGTGACTCCGCTGCCCGTCCCTGCCGACTAACTGTATGCTCCACATTCTGCAGCAGTTTCCACGTTCCGACGCTTTTTCCCGCGACCAACGTCATCGGCCCTTCCGTAAACCTTTGTCCCTGTTGCGAGAGTCGCTGCTCGCCGTTCGCCGCGCTCTTCGCGAATTGTAATTTGCACCGGCTCTTTTTCGGCCGTTGCGCTGCCACGCGCGGCTGTCTCGTGATTAGACTGCGGAAGTTTATGCAAATCTCGTTCCGCCGGAAAATTCGGCGGAATTTGTCCGTTGTCGATGGTTTCTGCTAAAGTAAATACGCGGCCGAGAACCACGATGAAATATGCTGGATCGCGCGGTTCCCTATATTTTTTCGACATTTTTACATGTTGCGGGCGCGGCTAGCTTTCATTCCGCTCGAAATTCTTTGATCGTTGCCGTCTAGTTTCCGACGTAAGTCAACGCATTTGCGACAGACATAATCGCATGACGTTTCGAAGAATTGGAGATAGAATGAATTTGGAAACGAAGATGCATCGTTTCGAAATTGTTGACGCCGTTGGAGATTTTTATTCGGTTACCGGTTACCAAATTATTTTGCAAATATAATCGCAGTCAATCAATATCGAATCAGTAAACGATTAAGAAGATCAATTTCTTCAGGGTTTCATCACCATTCGATATAAATGTCCTCTTTCCCTCTCCTGTTCTCTAACAGCCGAATTAGCTAACTTAACCCTCAGCACTCCAAGCAATTTTAACACTTTACCGACCGGCGATTATTTCAGAATTTTTGTAAGGCCCATGATCCATAACTGAAAACTTTTTAATGGATCTTTCAACGCTGACAGCAATTTTTATTGCGGATCAACAATGCATCCCCAAAAATATTGTCTAATAATGTTGTTACAAATTGGAATGTAAAAATAGAATTTTAAGCTTCATTTTGATACAGTGCGAATATTGAAAAGCCTACTAATAGATTTCCGGTCGGTAAAGTGTTAATTCCAGAATCGAAATATTTTTTTTATCTAAAATAGTTCCTACACGCTTCATTTCCTTCAGTGAATAGAAAGTATATTATTATAACTCGTACGTGCAGAATTTCAATTCCTAGCGACTTCTTAACGCTTTGGCTGCCACATCACCCACATAAGGGTGACGCAATTATTTATGCGATTTTTAAATAAATTTTCACGTTAATATATTCATTACATCCAATCTGACGGTGGTCCAGGAAATGCAAGAAGGTTGGAGAACTACTCAGTGTCATAGATTTTGTTCTTTCAATTTTTATTTCACTCGATAACTTGCTTCGACTTTATGCAATTTTTGCGGCTGCTGGTTTGGCAGTCAATGTGTTAAATGCAAACACAGCGATGTAAAAGTTGTTTTAAATAATAGTAAGAGAATTTTTAATGTCGTTAAATCTTGTAACTTTGATGAGACGATGTACACTAGCCAATTTTAATGGTCGGATACGTTTAGCGTTAATTAAATTTAATTGCATTACTTTTATTCGGAGATAAAATTCTAGCAGATAAATAGATTGGATAATATAGATTTTAAGCAGATCAAAAATTGTACACAATAATATTCTATACCGTTTAGCAAAACTGTTTACCAAGACGCCAAGCGTCCATCTAATTATCTAAAATCCGAAGTATTATACATTTAGTTAGCCTTTCCGCGCATACCGAACGATCGGTGTCAAAGTAACCGAGCTCATGCATAATTCACGGCGACGAACCGTTTAAGAAAATTGTTTGTAACCGATAGCAGAGTTTGAAACTCTAAACCCGGCGACGTCCAACGTTTTACAGAAACCTGTAAAAATAATTTTTTAGTCTTCAGGTAGTTGGATCTTTTTTTTAAACATCTATATCTATGAATTATTTACTTGCAGGTGCCCGTTGCAGGAACACAATCTTCCGGGGGAGAAGATTGAATTTTTATTGCTGTAGGCAGCTCATGAATGATTAATACTCCTTTTACAGCGTGCACCGAAATAGAATTCTATTCGGTATGACTAGACTACGAGAGCGCAAATTTACTTTACTCGAAAAATAAGCGTTTCCGTCGACAAGTTGGTTAAAACGAAAACGGAGATTCGATCTGTTTGTCGAACAATCTCTCTCGATATTCCCTTCTCGATGCATTCGGCGCGAACAAGATAAAACCGCGCGTTGAAGCCTAACGAATCTCCGTGCATTGCTTGACTCTCGAACGTTTTCGTACATTATAAACGCATAAAAGCTCGACGGTCTATTATAGCAGTCGTTCGGCTTATCTAAATTTCCCCGATACGGCGTATCGCGAAATTCTCAGCACCGATAAGCCCGCGAAGATTTTTACAAATTTTCCCGTTATAATGACCGTCCCGGTTAGAGTTATTCTATATCGCGCGCGTCTACCATGCTCGTATCGGATAACCGATCTCTGCGTTTATGCGAGCTGCTCGCAGAACGGGGGCCCGGTTAATTATAAATCTGGCGGCTCGATCGATCCCGATAAATGAAACGAGCTTTTCGCGCGGCCAGCCGATGATAAACCTTCGCGGCGACGACGGCGGCTGCTCGGCGAACCATCGGCAATTTTGCTACGAGAACCAGCCGGTTCCACGTCGGTTTCGCGTCGGTTCCACGTCGTTCCCATCGAGGTCGGCCTCGGGTCTCGGGTCTTGGGTCTCGGCTTCGTTTCTGGCGAAAGGGACGCGAGAGGCCAAGCGGCTCGGTGCGTTTGTAACGCCGAGGAAGCTTATCAGCGTCCGACGATGACCGTCATCAAGGAAGAGAGCTCGAATCATGCCGATTGTTAAGGTCATTACACGTCTCTCCCGGCGTCCCTTCTTCCGGGACCGGTTTACGACCGACCCGGCCACGTTCTGCTTCTACGGGACAGTAATTCCGGAGTTTACGATCGCAAAGCCTCCGCGCGCGCACACTGGCCGTTCTCGGACCGCGATGTTGAAATATCACCCGATCGGAAACGCTCCCTGCCACTTAAAGATAACAAACCCGGAAAGAGTGATAATCTACCTTTGCCGATAGCCACCGCGACGGTGAAAATTAAATGCCATATACATCCGCGAAAGTCGAGCACGCCGAAGCGTTGGCTGCGTTGCAACAAGCGTTCAAACATCTCCGATAACGATTCTTTTCCCTGTCTTCTCTTTCTCTCTCTCTCTCTCTTTCTCTGTCTGTCTGCCTGTCTCTCTGTCCGTGGACCGATAACTAATCGAGCAAATACGAACCATTAATTCATTGGCATGGACGCATGCTTTAGAAATGGATTACCGTTGTTGTATATAGTTTCATTTCATTCAAGAGAATTTATACTTGTTAGCTGCAATTTGTATTGACATCGAAATATCACAGTTAGCTGTAAACCAATAATTCATTAAACCCGTGCGTTGCAATGTAATTTGAAACGCGCCGTGGAAACTGTGCTGCAGGTTCGTTGGGGAAACTACGGATCCATCGGTATTTTCATTTCTTAACAGTTTACCGACCGGCGATTATTTCAGAATTTTTGTAAGGCCCATGATCCATGACTGAAAACTTTTTAATGGGTCTTTCAACGCTGACAGCAATTTTTATTGTGGATCAACAATGCATCCCTAATAATATTGTCTAATAATATTGTTACAAAAAGAAGCTCAATAGTTGGATGCCTCATGATTTAACAGAGAAAAATTTGATGCATCGAGTTTCCATCTGCTTAATCATTGTTCAAACAAAATTTGAGAGAGCTTGGCTGGAAATTTTCGATGCATCCACCGTATAGCCCAGACCTTGCACCATCAAATTATTTTTTTATTTTATTTATTTTAATTTATTTATTATTGATGGTAAATAGTTGGATTCCAAAAAGGACTGTGAAAATCACTTGGCCAGGTTCTTAACCGATAAACCACGGAAGTTCTATTCATATTCAAAAGGTCATAGACAATAATGGCCAATATCTACTTGAATAAAATTCATTTTGAATAAAAGAAACATTTATTTTAAAAAATTGAGAAAAATCTTTCAATACCTTTCCGACTATCCAATATCGTGTGTAAACTCGAAAGGGACGTTTTCTAGAATTATGGTAAAAACGTTGATCGATGAACGAGCGACGAAAGAATAGTCGCATACGTTTCAACGGGATCGACGTGCAAAGTTTCACGAAGTGGAGCCAAGGAATTCCGTGCACGCGACTTTCAATTAAACGTTCTCAGCGAGTTGGCGAGTGCATGCACTTCTGCACTTTTTCTAAAGGCAGCTGCGGTTCTTAATCTCGCCGCTTCTGGACTTTTTAGCCGGTTACTAGACCAAGAACGGGACACTTAACGCTCGGATCAACATCGCCGCGGGACGAAAAACATTTCCATATGGGTCTCATCCATGCTAGAAAATTTCGTGACGACACCTACACGCTTCCTACGAGCGATTACGTGCAATTAGGTTAAGGAGGAAGCCGGTTCAAAGGTAGCCAGGGCACCCGATTAATGCAGCAATCAACTTTATGGAGGAGCTTGTTTTACATTGTGTCTATGCCCCGGCTGTTTATTCGGACGAGAACAGGTCGTCGCCAGACGATCTCGACGTAAAGGATTAACAACCTTGAGGCGAAGGAACAGGACAGGCAAAGAGATTGTCAGACTCCCGAGGTCGTGGACCTCTTCCTCGGAGAGATCATGAACGTCGTCGCAAGCTATTTATTCCTTTGTCCGGCGACATTTTTTCCATTTGTGGAAGTTAACGGACCTTGAAGCTTCCAGAGATTTCTCGGGATAATCACAGCAATCCGCCACGCAATCAGCATCTTATTTCCTTCGTTTATTGTTTTCGAACCTAGAACCGTGGTAAACGTTTCACGGTTGCTTAACTCTCCATCGCAACGACTTCGAACGGAAAATATGTAGTTCGTTTTTAACCCCTTGATTACTGCAAATTTTGATACGCATCGGCCGTATCATACGGCAGAAATTGAATTACGATGTGCGCCGGGATCGGCAAACTTTTGGGTACAAATGCATTTTTGTGAAAACATATTTTGATATGTCAAAAAACTGAATTTCACTATATTAAAACGAATTATTTATTTCTTTGGACCGAGTGAGTATAAATATTAGGAATTTAATATTAATGTAAAGTATTTCACAAGATATTTTCGCAAAATTTCTGAGCACCTATAGGCGCCCACAGTAGCCAAAGAGTTAACGTTCGACGTATCGTTGAGACGTAGCTCTCTTCGCGGCAGGTCTTTTGGGAATATCTCTGAAGACATCGTTGACAAAAATTCGCAAAGATGTTGCGTTAATTCGCTTGTAAATTAAATGTTACATGCAGCGTAAAGATAGCAATTATTACGAACGTGTAACATCTGTAGCAAAGCGCAACGGGCTCGATTAAATTAAAGTTATTATAATAAAGAAGCAGTTGCTTTGATCAAACTGTAGATGAAAAAGAATGAAAGCGTGTTCGATTGTCCGTCGTGCATTCTAGATATTATCTAATCGAATATATTTTTGTGTAAGTGAGTGTGCAACAGCGAGTCTCTATGGTCGCAGACTCGTCGCGCTCGACAAAAGAGTATCTTGTCATAAATAAACACTAGGCTTTGCGAGAGAAAAGAGGAGGCACTCTATTCGGATACAGGAACTCAACTCGCGAGTAGTCGCAAGTGTGTTTCATAAAGACACCGTCATAAAAGGCACTAGAATCGCGTAACTATTTCCAGGCTGAGAGGGTTTTTTAATTGCTGCGACCGGTAACAAAGCGTGCCCTCGCGATATTAATTAAAAAGATCACAATTTCAGGTCCTCGACACTGTCGCGGTGACACATTCGCTGTGCCAAACATTGTATAAAATGGCTAGGCTTCGCCATTCTACGTTCCCACGTTTTTCATGGTTATTTTAGCTTTAATTAACCCCGAACAATTACAGAAACCGATCTATTAAACTATTTGTTCCTTGCACAAAGAACCAAACGTGCGATTCTGTGATCCAGAAATCGCTCGTTCTCGTAATTCTGTAATTTAACAAGTTTACGTTTTGAATTTGTTCGAAATGAAGAGTAAACGTTGACTACCCTGTTCGAAGCATTTAATTTTTACTAGTGAACAATATGTAGACCAGCGAGAAACCTAATTAAACCATTTGTTTCTCGCACAAACATATTCTATATATGTTCTTATAATTCTATCCTTTAACACGTTGAATACCGAACAAATTTTTGTGTTTTTCAGACAAGTTTCATTTGTTTCATAAGTAGAAGTGATGAATATTATTAAAGAGAATTTTAATGACTGTAGAACAAAGCTCTCACCTCATACTACAATTTGGTTGACTTCCGTAATAATAAATTGATGTTCGATGCCATTAATTTAATTATAATCGTTCTTAACCGAAAACGTCCTTAAACTTAATTTCGTCGAAAACGAAAGGCACAATATTTATATTCGATAAAATTTCTTTAGAATCTTCATCATGAGTCTGACTCGTTATAATATAGCAAGGGATTAAGCGAAATAGTTTGTTCTTCGCTGCCTTCGAATATCGAAAGCTTAGATCTATTACAAGTTATAAAATATCCTTGAAAATGCTCTCGAATAAAGAAATATATGTCGATGCGTTACCAGACGTGATATAATAGTTCCGATAGCGAGAGTGATAGCGATTTGGACAGTGGAAGCGATATCGTTGCGAGACGATTCAAAAGTAAGGACGACCGATAATCAGTGACTTTAAAAGGGACAACGAGAAGTTCTTTGACACATGATTGGTCGAAAATTGATTTTGAACCTGACTTTCATATCCTTTTTAATCATAATTACATTGAAACTACTTGTGTTACGAACGATTGCGCAAATCTCGCCGGCGGCAGCGTAAGTTTTGAATTTGTTCGAGCTAAAAAGTAAACCTGGACCACCATGTTGAAAGCATCTATTTTTCACTAATGAACAATATATAAACCAGCATGAAATCCGATTAAAAATTCGATTTCCTGAACGTTCAAAGCACAAAAATAATTTACTATAAAAACGGTTCGTACTCGTGAAAGCTATCACGTCATAAATAATTTCAAAGCAAGAAACGATTCCCAAGTTTCCGTTCATTTTCTCCAAGAAAATATGGATCCCCGTAGGTACAGTTTCCGAGGCTAGGAGCCCGCGAGATTCGAAAAACCGGATCGCAAGAGCGCGAGAAACGTAGGCGGCGAGAGGACTGCTCGCGCGGAACATTATTCTCGCTCACGTATCGCGTTTCCAAGTGTTCCAAAGGACGCCGCGACTAAATCTGAAATTCGCGAGCGAAGTACAAAGGAACGACATTTCGAAGAATTCGCTGACGGGAGAAAGAAGGAGGTGATCGGGCCCGTGTCTCCGACGTACGTAACGCGTTCCGCCCCGAGGCGCGACCTCGGAAGTATGTCGAACGGAACGCTTCTTTCCCTCCGGAGCAGAACAAAAGCTTCGTCGCGTAGTTTCTAAGGATCCGCTCGGGGGCTCGTCGCGTTACACGCGAAAACGAGATAAGATTCCGTGCGTGGGGCTTGTCTTTGGTGGATCGAGGAACACTGACGTATTCGATCGCGCGCGAACCGAAAAGAAGAGTCAACGATAAAGGTACCGTTCGTCCGCGGAGAGATCGTCCAGATTTCAACGGCGAAATGCAGACGGATATCTGCGAGACGACCCCACCCTCGAAGACAGCCTTTCAAAAATATTCGCGTTCGTCCTCTGTTTCTTCTTGTCGAACAACAAATCATCACACAAATGGACGATCCCAGGAAATTTGATTGTCGCGAGGAAACCCACAAAGTCCGGTTTCTTTTTCATCGCACTCTCCTATTATTCGCGCCTCGACGTCCTCGGTTGAAGGACAACCGAGCGAATTTCGCCGGGCTCGAAGTTCTCGGCAATAAAAAGGATTTGTCTTCCTTAGTTAATAATGAGTTTCATTCATTCGGCAGCCACCGCCGCCGCGACGAGTCTGTCCCGAAAACGGGGAACGAGCTGCAACGTGCCCCGTCGACGCCGTCGTCGTCGTCGCGGTGCAAGCGGTGCATTTTTCAGCTTCGCCTCCGTGAGACAATAGTCCACGCAAGAAGAGATAATTGCGCGGCAGGGCTTTTTTTCGCGAGAAACCAAAGAGCACCGGTTAAATTAATCATCTGCTGCGCAAGCAAGGATTCTGAGGTAGCCGCCATCGCGCCAACCTTTTAAGCCCATGACTTTTTAGCCGTCGAGAAATTAGTACCCACTGTTCGTCGTCCCACAACAATACGGCACGCGTTTCTTCTATTTCGAACAATTTCACCGCGGTTTCGGGTCGCTTAATAGTCGAGGCTACTCCACCCTGTTCCCAAGTTAACGCGATAGCTCAGATGCGTCTATTAATTTGCTGAAATTACTCGGAACCTTGCCATTACTCATCTTCTGGACTTAATTTGTCCCTCGAATTTTTTTATGGGAAAGAAAATCGTAGTATCACAAGGTAAGTATCTTTGCTGCGTCTTTCTGTTTGGACGACTTTGCCGTGTTTTAAAATACAATAGTACCAATGGATTAGACAAATTCAAGTTAGACAAATTTCTTTACCTCTGGATTATTCCTGCGAACTTTTATGCGGAATAAAAACCGTACTCTCCGATTGTTTTCATTTTTCCAATTTCTTTTACCCTTTCGCTACTACGGGCGACTATAGTCTTCCTCCGTAAGGTGTCACTGAGACACTACCGGCGACTATAGTCGCATAGTCGCACTTTCCATAAAGTGCCGCGCATTGTACATTCGACGAGCGCATGCAGTTGTGGCAGGTCAAGTATGTCACTCTTGACGTGCAATTTTAGTCTTTTATTTCTCACGAAACAAATGTTTTTTTTTTAGCACTGTGAACACTGACGATCGGTCTCGCATAGCGTGCAGTTTCATTTAGAAAGGGTTAAATGGTACCTGCTAGTTCTTGTCACAAACGCGTGAAATCCACAGTTTAATTGTTACAAGAACTTTTACAAGTTGATCTCGAAATGTCATTGACTTCGGATGCTTTTCGTTATACTTCGCAAAGCGATACGAACTGGTCGCGTCAGCGCCCGGTCAGTGGCATCGACTGGCAAATAGAAGATAGCGCTCGGTCGGCTGGTGTAATTCGCAAGACACCGAACCTGTGACACAGTTTCGCAACCGGTCCGTCGCGCTCGCGGTTCTGACGCATCGAACAAAACACCTTTTGTGTTCGGCTAACAAATTCGTTGGTACTCGACGCGTTCGCAGCTCGTCGCGGCGGCGAACTATGACGAACGACTCGTTAGGACGGGCTTGGCAGTTTTGTTTCGCATTGCCAATTACCTCGCGGGGCTGTCGTCGTAGCTGGCATCCAAGGAAAAAGTCGCGACCCCGCCGGTTCGTAACGGTGCCGAGAATAAGGAGCGCCGCGTGCCGTGGTCGGATTCGCGAGAACGCATTTCCGAAAGTTTACGACTCCATTTTCGACGGAATTTATTGTCGCGGCGATGCCCGCGAAGAAACGGTAACGAGACCGCGTTTTATAGATGCTGAAATTGACCCTAGAGACGAGTTAAATTCCCGTGAAACAAGCATACGAAAACATATTGCCTTATTCTGTGCACGCCGTGATTCCAACCAGCGTCGTCTTGCTCTTCGGCGGAAATTCGCGCGTCCAACGACGTCGACGTCGACGACGACGACAGCGTCGAGACTTCGTGTTTTTGCTCATAATTTCGAGCCAACCCGGAGGCTTACATCCGCTCTGCCGCGGCCATCAAACTTTTACATTCGAACCGACGACGTTAAAGTGCCTTCGACGAAATTACTCGACACATTAGGACCCGCGAAATTACCTGTCCCGATGATTGTTCCGCCAACGAACGATCGACTTGCGTAAACCAGAAAATGAATTTAAGACCGGATGGAAACTGACCGGCGAGATTGCACGTGGCTTTTTCACGAGGACGACGCTGTTTCCTCGATAAAATAACCGTTTCCGAAAATCACGTTTCAATTATCCACGCGGAAGCGTAATTATATCTTCAGCCTACCATCGAGCAGATTCGTTACCGCATTCATTCCTTATCGATCAATTTTTATGATCAGCGGTAGGAGAATTTTATTCAAGATTAACTGTGACGAAGTATGTATTAACCCTTTGCAGTCCGAGCGATTTTAATTCCTAACTCGAGACACATTTTTGCCTTAGGATAATTCCATTGTACGTGCTTCATTTCCTTTCGTGCAACATTTCAATTTTTATCATCTATTTAAGTACAAACATTGTAATGTAAAAATTGTTTTTAATAATAGTATGACAATTTGTAGTGTCACTTGCTAATTTCGAAGTTATTTCCAAAATACTGTTTTAAATTGTTTCTATTTCAATCTGGAAGTTCACAATCTATGTTCACACTGGAGCAACTTTCTCTTTTTTACTGAACTAAACTGCACGGTGCTCCGTTTCAATTTCTGGACACAAGAAGTTGTCGAAGCGCTAATGGAAAGGAAATAATACTAATTTGTTCGATGATAATGTGCAGCATTCTTCGATTAAAAATTAACGCCGAATATAATTGGTCCATGTTGCCTTACAAAAATGAAACTATTGCATTTATTAAATATTTGTAAGACTTTTGTCGCAATACACGCTCAACACTAGTTACTACCGAACCAGTTAAAATGACAGAAAACATTTTCAGCAGAAAGTGAATTGGTTGAATTGAAAAAATGAATTTCTTCATTGAAACAGACATTACTATAAAAATTGTACGAGATCTGAATGGATGCAATTTTGTCATTATTATTGTTGCGATGGTTGTTGAAAGTTGTACGTGCCTAACTCTGTCTTCGGTCATTTATAACACATAAACGAAAAGCAGGCAAGAAAGTACGAAATTTATTGTTGTAAATTTTGTTATTCTAAAGTTTGTGTTTTAATTTGTAAGAAAATAGCTTTTTAAAAATCATTTACACTTTCAATCTGTTACAGATAATTTCTTTTTACCACATTGCTCTAAAGCATTATTCAAGTTTGCGAAATAAATAATTGTTAAAATGTAAAAAATCTTATATAATAAATAGATGTATAAAATATACATAGTAATACTTAAGAATACTTTATGTGAATGTAATACCAAATGCAAATTAAAAATGTGCATATATACATCGTATTGCTTGGCAAGTATGCTTCTGGAGCGTTTGCAATGTGTTAACACTTTAACTGCCGAACTGACAACGTCAAAAATTCCAGAAAAGCAAAGTAATTTATTTCATAAAGCAACAATGTCAAAATTCAAAATGTATGACAAATGGTCACTTTCAACCCTCTTGTATTCTTCAGACATGTAAACAAAATTCAAAATGTACTTTTAAACATGGATAAAAAATAATTCTGTCACCCACATGTGGGTGACATGGCAGTCAAAGTGTTAAACAGAGAAAACGTATTTGATCATTTCGAACGCGTGCATCTTTGTAATTCCGGAAATGGCGAAATGAAAAATTTCAGATCGGTCGTTGCGACCGGCGCTGGTTTAGTGTCGACGATAAAAAGAGTATAGCTTGGGCCGGAGCGTTTCGAGTCGGAGGGCATTGCGGAGGAAAAACTGTATTCAGTAGAATGATAAATCCTTGAGCGTCCATGTTGATTATAGCGTCGAATAATAAATTATTTATGCTCGGACATGTCCGAGGCAACCCGACCCAATTCCGTCCACGTTCCTCTGCATCGCGACTTGCAACGTTACGGTGGCCATGCGTGGCGACCATGCAAAGCTTCTCGGCAACTCCTTGACCAGCTACGTTGGAACTATAACGGAACATGCACACAGTCACAACGGCCGCGGCGTGTTTGCCGATTGCAAACGACTTTAGAAGTTAAATATTGCGTCCCGGTAAGCCCACCTCCCCCGATTCGTCCAGGCTAACTCGACGTAATCTCGTTCCGCGAGTTTCCCATCGGCATGGAATACGAACGCTCATAAAGCACGTTCGCGCGCGAACCTTCATTCACGGTTTTCACACCGAGCTGAACCAAAAATTCTGGCAACGTTACGGTCAACTTTCCAGCTGCCGCTGTAGACTCGTAATTAGCATTTTCTGCGTTTGCAGCAACCACGAATTTTCCAACGCTGCGTTTACCGAGCAGTAAAACTAACTATTTCATACCGCCTTGCGAAGACAAGAAGAACCAAGTCCTATCGAAATTTTTAGCCATTTTTTAAATAATAAGAAGGAACTTGATTTTTCTTTGTACGCGTTGAGGAAATAATTCCGTGCAATTATGGTCTTTCAAGAGAACATATTCAGATGCGAAATGAAATTTCTGGGACCTTATAGCTTTATTGTTTAAACAAAAAACTTTTGTCAAAATTTTCTTGCGCGATTATCTTTCCCATTGAAAAACACACAATTAAAAAGAAAATTTTAATTTTTTCAACCTCTGGTTTCCAAGATCTCCTAAAAATACCCCAACTTTGAGGGCTGTTTTCACCCCTTCAAAGTGGATGGTTGCCGATAAAAAAAAACACGAGTGAAATAATTTTCAAAGAACTATGAGCTGATTTGTCCACGTTTAAAAATAAATTTTTATGCTAATATATTCGTTGCACTCAATTTAGTTTATATCAGAAGACAATGAGAAGATCGAAGGATAACTATGTGTCAGACATTTTAGGTTTTCAATTGTTGCTGCATGAAATGAATTACTTTGATTTTATGGAATTTTTTAGGCTGTTGGTCTGGCAGTTAAAGTGTTAATTAACGTAGTCTCCTTTATTTAAAACAAAAATAAATCTACATTGTATTTCTGTTCGACTCCAATTGTATGTTTAAAACAAAAATAAATCTGCGTTGTATTTCTGTTCGAGTTCGATTGTATGTTTTACTGCCTTGTGCGCGTTCTTGTTATTTTCCACGTACCAGTCTGTTATCAATATTTATCTTAATTCGCATCATTTAAACATTTTTCCGATACAGTGTGTGTGTTGTTAACGCCAGATTGATAATAATGTTAAAAATATGTTTAATGCAGTGATAAATAATCGAGTCTGAAAATTCTTTCACTGGAAATGGTAAAATGAAATTTTTGTACATCCACGCGTAAAATGACCCGCATTGTTCGCGAATAATAAAGAGTCGTGTGAGATACAACGCTTTTTCATATTTATGCATAGTGTATGAGAAAAATATATAAATTGACGTAGAGGAAAGGACGAAGGTTGATTACCTCTCTTATTTTTATCAAAGAGCCGTTATGAAATATATTTTCGTTACTGTTATTCTCATTATTATTAAACTGTTATAAACGTTATACATTATATTAACTCGTTCTGTTTGTACAGCAGAGAGTAGTGGTCTAAAATTAAATTAGAAAGGAATTGCGAGCTATTCGTTGCTTATTCATAACGCGCAAGAGTACGCTGCGTTTACTTAAAATTATCAATTTCTGCATTAGTTCACCAGCAAATGACGTTACTATATTCGAATAGAATTAACCGTTTCACAAAGAAAATTAAAATTTATTTCAAATACCATTTTCATTAAAAAATTACCTTTAGAGTGCAGAACACACGAAATATGTTACATTATGTATTACATATATGTATTAGGTCGTCTCGTACGTTCGTGCCATTTAATGTACATAATGTCTTCCCACCTTTCAGGTAAATGCATTGTACAACATTCTGATGGTTTTTCATTTAAAAAAAACCACGAAGAGGGTGATAATATTAGCTATGTAAACTTATGAGACGACTATTTGTATTAGCAAACAATGCAATTATTTATAATTGTCTATATTTTTTAATTTTCAGATCTGCTAACATTTCATTTTCTCGAAACAGAAGAAAATGGACTTGCTATAATAAACGGTCCATATGACGCCAAACAACATTTAGTGTGAAAAATCTCTCAACACTTTTCCGGCTATCCAATATTTCTAACAAAACAAATATTTGAAACACGGCTCTGAAGTTATAAAAAACAAATCCAATCATCTTCTCGGTTCCGCAATCTCTTCTCCACTAGTGAAGAAATTTCACATTAAAAATCGCGAAGAGGATAAACGTATACGCGGCAGGAGCTTATATGGGGACGGCCTAATGCAATTTCCCTCGCTATTGAAACTGTCTTTCCCCGAAACAATGCACGCGAAGGCGGTGGAAGCGCAACAGTTTCCGAGGCCGTGGATCGCGGTAATCGCGCTGAAGAGGTCAGAAGTTGAAGTACCGCAAGTGAGGCGGAAAACGAACGAGACCGGGAAACGTACGCGCGTTCTCGTTGAGCGAACGGTAACCGCCGGTCGGGATAAATCAACTAATTCCCGTCGAACTTTCCCGCGTGTAATTACGATTTCGAAAGGGACGGGGGTAAGGAACGGGAGCCATCCGAATATATTCTTCCGACGTGGAAACGCGGCTTATCCCGGTCGCGAGTATAATCCACGAGCATTCCCGTGGCGATTACCATGGCGGATAACGCGCGCGAAACGGAGCGGACTCGGAGTTCTTTTGAGCGAAGAATCCCGGCGAATTCCTGGCTGGGCGAAAGAAAATGCAGTCGGGGATCGTAAACTCGGGGCGGAAATATGTTGAGCGGCTCGCGGCCCACCCTCTAATACGTATCAAGCACGCGACACAACGCGCCCAGCATGCATGAGATCGGGAAAAGTTGAAATACCGTCGCCGAGGATTCGATGATGCCCGGGATCGCGAGAAAGATACGACCGTGGGGAGACGGATAGGGGTGAGGGGTTAAAGGAAGTTAGGGGGTCGAAAGACGGGAGCTAAGTCGGACAAAGTTCAGGCAAGTTCGTCCACCTCGGCCCATTCCGGAGCGCGGCGGCCCGTTCAAGAAATGTCTTTCCTGCGGCTCGTGTCCATTCTGAATAAAATATGCATGTACAAGGTTAGGGAGTACAATTTTCACGAAAAATAGCCGTGCGCCGCTACCGTTTCCCCGCAGGAAGTTTTCCATCTGACGAAATATAAAAGAAGACGTGCCGCAGCCGCTGCTGCTGCCACCCCCGTCGCCGCACTCTCAGGTGACTTTTATTCCGCGGCCCGTGGAAATCCGTTACCTTCCGGACCTGCGGAGAAATACCGGCTATCCGTCTATCGTTTAAACTCGGATATCTCCCGAGAAGCATGGGCTGCTCCGTGACTATTTGAATAGCAGCAGCCCCCGTACGTAGTCAATATTCGAGGGGGGGTGCGACCGTGAAATATTAAGAAGTTCGGAGTTTAGCCACCGGTGAATACGGTAGTCGCGTTACCGTCGAAGTAGAGAGTCTTGTACCCGCGTAGGTGCTAATCCCTGCTTTCGCCAATAAAATATGAACCCCGTTGAATTCTTCGGGGAAGCGTCTGCCGCTTCCGCGTTCGCTTATTCGCGGGTTACAATCAAAACACGACCGGGGTGCGATCAATTTTTCACGAAAGCCTAACGCACAGATAATCGCGGAGAGGGTGGAGTCGAACGGGGAGAATAAATTGATACACGATTTTGTAATACGTCGGTCCCCTCGTTCTTCAAGCTCTCCGACGTTTCTGTTTTGCAGTTTCCTTTACGTCCAGACATTTAGATCCCTACGCGGCTGAAGATTTTCAGAAAACGTACGTCTGTTTGATAAAAATGGCTCTAGAAAATTGAACAATCGAGCGTAAAACTTGTGGAGATGTCTCGTGCAACTGCAACAAACCAGACTGGGTCGACCACATCACCTTTCTTAGATTTTTATTATGCCAAACGTGATTTTATTTTAATACGAATAAATGAAAAACCTTCGTCAGCAAAAATGGCTAAATATCGAATTGTAAGAGGAAAGATTATAAGGATATAAATATTCTTTTTCAAAGAATTCTATTAACCCTAAGCACTCGAGTGGCGACTCTGAGGTGCTACGAAAAATTGCTACACTATTATTTCAAACAATTTTAACATTGCTATATTTATATCTAAAAAATTGAAGAAAATTTAACGGTTGTAAAGACGAGTAACAGTAAACAAAATGTAGAATGAAAATATCCTACTATAGAAGAAATGCTTTGGTTTTCTAGTTGAAAGAACTTCGAGTGAAAAGGGTTAGTCTTTTAACACATTAACTGACGACCTCAGAAATTCCATAAAAACAAATTAATTTATTTAATGAAGCAGCCATTGAAAACTTTAAATATATGTGGCATATAGTTATTATATAGTTAGAAACGTACAAATTTATTTTTAAACATGGACTAATAATAATTTTTAAACATGGCAGTCAAAGTGTTAATATGACTCTGGTATCACTGCTTGACACAACGTAGGCAGTGTTTATTTTGCAAAGATCCGCAGACTGCCGATCAATTTTTATCCCGACCCGATCTGCCACGTGCAGAGACTAGCGAAACGCGGCCAAACAATGAAGAAACGTGACTACAACAGGGAAACCACGTGCAGGGAACAAGCTGTTTCCAGGCAATCGAATATAGTGCCGACTAGCAGCCACGGTATGTAGATGGTGGACCCATACAAAATTCAGCAACAGGGGCGCGCTCGTAAAGAAACCGGTAAGCCGGTGCGCAGCAGGTAAATATAAGTGCAGGGGCTGTATCGGATGTGTCGATATTTCAGCCATTTCTAGATCTCCGAGAGTTTCCCCGATCGTGGCTGTCAAGCCGTTCACGTTCCTGCCGCATTTCAATTTCGTTCCTCCCCCCGACCGAGCTCGAATTCTTATTCCTTTCGACGCCGAGCCGAGCCGAGCCGAGCTGAGCTGAGCTGAGCCACGCGGCCCGCCGCCGACCCTGGACGGGTTGGTTTTCGCCAAGCAGATTCTCGATGACGATTTCGGCAGTTGTTCCACGGCAAAGCCTCGGCATTCGAATTCAACCCCGTCACGAAGAACACAGGTCCGCCGAAACCTTGAGAATCTACGGAGAATCTCCATGATGAAAATATCTCGACGACTATTCCCGGACCGGGCGTGTTCCCCAACGCTGCCAGACCATTCAGCCTTCTTGCGGAAATTGAAGCGGGAAACTGAAGGTTCGATGGGAAGAAAAGTTCTGCTACGTGGGATACCAGCGACGACTGCGAGATGTGGCCCTTCCAGACGGCGGGCTCTAAAAACTTTGTCTTCCGGGGGCTTCAGTTAATCAGCGTCGAGCGAATATCGTTCTTTCGGACATTACTCTGTCGCAGGGGTAGTTAAATATAATAGTATCGCCCCGATCGAACTCTCAGATTCTGCAGCAACTTTGTAAAATGTAGGAAAAATCTGGGCCCTAAAAAGTTTTGGTTCATCGATTTAATAATAGAACTACCTTTAAATATTACCTTTTAAATATACCTTTTATTGTAATAATAATAACGAGACTGCATCTATTAAATCTTCATACAATTCTTATTGTAAGGTATACGTCATTAACCCCTTGCCCTACAACAACGAGAAAGAGTCGTGATCAAGATTTCGAAGTGAATCTTGAAACATGTATTTCCTTAATTTTCTTTAAATGGAATTAACATTTTATTTAATTGTTGATCGTATACGGTCATTGGAAAATTTTCTTTTTGTCGTTCTGCGGAGGACGAAGAAAGTCTAGTCACTGTTATTGTAAAATAAGTCTTCGGCCAAAGGATTAAAGAAGTACTTCCGAAAATTTCTAATGAAAACATTTTTATAACTTCAATAATTGCGAAAGAAAAAATTAGGGATCAGTCAAAATGACTAGTTTGCTAGTTCTAGTGTTACTTAAATGTAATAGCTTGATCGATCGCTTAGTTTCTGCGGCAAATATGCAAATTGTTAGAAGAATGTATTTCGATTGTGTTTTAATGAGTCCTCGTATGTTCCTCGAGTAATCTTTAATTTGTATTTGAGATACTGTCGAATTTTGTATCTCTTTACGATTATCCATCAGTTCGCTGCATTTGCATAGTATAAGAAACGGAAATTGCATGTGAATTGTAACGGAAGTGAATGAAATCTACGGGGGACGTTTTGTGGAATTACTTTTTAAAAGCGTATAAATGTGAAAATGAATTTTGTCAGAGATAAAAGCACTTTTATCGTATAGGTTTTTGCATGCAGTCTACGAAGCTTGGAATTTCCATAAAGGTTCGCAATTTAGTCGTAGTAAGAAATTCTTGTCACTAGCTTATGCAAAAGAGTGTTTCCTAGTTTCGTAATGTAACACGTTGGAAGTTTCAGCATATCCAAAATCGTTGATGCGAGTCTCTCCTTAGCCAAGGACGTAGTCGCTCAGGGCTATTTTGCGCAGGTCTCCAAGAGCAGCATGTAACTCCTCAGCCTGCGGTGGTTAACTTACGTCGACAGTTGTTTACGTTAAACCCGATGGGGAGGCAAACATGTCTAACAGTGCACCTGTCAAGTTTCAAATCGATAGCGATCGTGGCGCGACATTGAATTTTCGCGGCGCGCAAAATCGAAAAATGGCAAAAATGGGCTTGACAAAATGATTTTTTCTACAGGTCCCCGAAATGCTAGCCTCTTGTCGTGGTAGAAGTGTACTGAGGAAAGTTTAGAGCAGGTGCAGGCATTTTGTCAAGTAAAAAATTTTGTCAAGATTCAGATCGATAGCGATTATGGCGCGACATTGAATTTTCGTGGCGCCCAAAATTGAAAAATGGCCAAAATGAGCTTAAAATAATGATTTTGTCTGCTGGCCCCCCTTACAGTGATGCAGGTGCCTTGAGGGAGGTTTGAAGCAAGTCAAGGAATTTTTTCAAGTCGGTAGCTTCAATAGTGACAAAAATGACAAAAAAAGTTTTTCACTATTTCTTTATTCTTGTGATTTTAGGTAGCGAAAATTTTGCGTTACGAACTTTTGCTAACTGTCTGGCAACTTGAGAGCCCAATTTCGTAGAAGTCTTGTTTTTCACTACCACAAAAATTGAATTCAATTATTTTCGATGCCTCCGTTTAAAATGACATTCTCTGTGCTTGAAAAAGCACGACAAAATAAATAGTTATTCGATTTCTGTTCTACGATCTTTTGCCATCTTCCTGGCAACTTGGTGATCCCATGTTTGTTATAGTTTTTTTACTAGCACAAAAATTTAATCGAATTATTTTGGACGCCTTCGTTCGACATGAAATTTACACCGCTTAAAAAGGAGGACGAAATAAATATTAATCCGATGGAACATCCTCTCGATAAACTGCTCACAACTTTTTGCTTGCATTACGTTTTTACGTTGAATTTCCATAGGTGACACGATTTCAAGAAATGACATCTGAGATGTCAGTTTTCAATATACTTTATACCACGTAGAATAAGGTCAAGTAATAAAAAATGGAAATAATGCTATTTTTTACCGAATCTAATTTCTATTAACGAGTTTTTCGCATTGAATCATTTTCGTTCCGAGTAACCGTTATTTACGTTACTCGTCACTGTGGTAGAACTTGTTATACGGAAAGGCGATTTACTCTAGAAACCTAAGAAACTCGCATCAAGCTTGCCGCGGGGTGTAAAATACATATAGCGGTTCGCTAATACTATTTGTACATGCATCAAAGACCTAGATACCATCGCTTAGAAAGTTGTCAGCGACGTCCGCTCTACAAGGATTAATTCGAGGAATACTGTTAGTCTTTGATACTCATCACGGTTTTGAAGTAGCACTGCAGCGATCGTTAAGTACTTCGCAAAATTGAACGGGTTTTCTATGTTATCTCGAGCTTGGCGGAACACTCGATCTTCCTCATAAATCTGATCACGCGAATTCAGGAAATATTACGTATTCCTAATGTCGTTGTCAGTGCAGCGTGTTATCTTATGCAGCGACTTCATCATCTTATACACGACTTGTAGAATTTTTTAATAAAAATTAAAGAAGTTATGTAGTATTTGATTTTATACTTCTTCGTTACAGATGATTCGTTTCTCTTCAACAGCAAATAAGTTTTTCCTCGCCGCACGTAGAAGCTTGTCGCCGATCGAACGCGGCTGCTTTGAGCAAACGAAGAAGACGGGAAGAAGACACCGAACAGTGGGAAGCAAATGGCGCTGTTAACGATGTCCCCGAACTTAAATAAATAAATAAAAAAAGAAATGACGGGTTCGGCAATTATTGGTAAGAACCCGGTAACGAACATAACCCGATTAATTCTTCATTCGACGGAACTTTTAAAACGAAAGTTTCGAATCTATCCCGGGGGCACGATGTTACAGTTTTAAATAGCGACCGCGCTACAGCTCCTTTTATCTCGATTAACACAGAACCACATCCGTTCGAATGGCCGTTTCCAGAATCTTTATATCGCATTTATTAACACCAGAACTACCGAGCAATAAATCCGTCCGATGTGTATTGCTTTGTAATGACAAAATTGCATCCATTCGGATCGCTTACAATTTTTCTCATAATGTGAAATGAACTTCTGGAAAGGTATGGATTTCTGAAGAGAATTCATTTTTGAAATTAATGAATTTCTGAAAAGAATGCATTTATGGAAGGAATGAATTTCTGAAAGGAATGAACCTCTGAAAGAAATGAATCTCTGAAAGGAATGCATTTCTGGAAGAAAGAAATTTCTGAAAGGAATGCAGTTATGGAAGGAACGAATTTATGAAAGGAATGCACTTCTGAAAGGAATGCATTTATGGAAGGAAGGAATTTCTGAAAGGAATGCATTTATGGAAGGAATGAATTTCTGAATGGAATGCATTTATGGAAGGAATGAATTTCTAAAAGGAATTAACCTCTGAAAGGAATGCATTTCTGGAAGGAAGAAATTTCTGAAAGGAATGCATTTATGGAAGGAATGAATTTCTCAAAGGAATGAACTTCTGAAAGGAATGCATTTCTGAAAGGATGCATTTCTAGAAGGAAGAAATTTCTGAAAGGAATGCATTTATGGAAGGAATGAATTCATGAAAGGAATAAACTTCTGAAATGAATGAATTTCTGAAAGGAATGCATTTCTGGAAGGAAGAAATGTCTGAAAAGAATGAGCTTGTAAAAAGAATGCATTTCTGAAATGAATGAACTTCTGGAAAGAATGAACGATAAAATCAGGAACCAGTCATTTCGACTGTTTCGATATTTCCAATGCTAAAATTATAAATTTGCCTTCCTAATTTCTTTATTCGATCATAAATTGTAATAAAAATCTATACAGATTAAATCTCGTCATTTTTGGAAGACAACGTACGTTAGACAATTTTAATGCTCGGCAGGTGTAGCGGTTAATCGAATTTTCGATACCTTTCGGAACGTAATAACCGCGACCGTCGATTGCGAGAACCAGGTCGAACAGAATAGGTTGGAAAAGACAATGAGCGAGAAGGAAAGAGAAATAGTGCGGGAACGCGGGACTGCGAGAGGCATTTTCCAGAGAGAGAATGCCAGTAATCGACATGGAGAGCCTCTAATGGCGAAATGACTGGCGGATAAGAACCTCGAAAATGGAAGCTCGATAAAAATTGCATATTATCTGTCCGCGGTGCTTAGCCAACGGCCGTTAATAAATAAAATGCAGACACTCCACCCTTTTTTTCTCGCTCGTACACGAGTGACGCCACACGAGGAGTCATAATGAATCTCATTTGTCCCGAGAATAAAGAACGGACGGCCTGGAGACGGTGATCGATGGCCCGACCGCAAACTCAGTGCTTCAGCCATCCCCTAACCGCAGTTTCCCATAATTTAAATACGCTACTCGTAACATTTTTTTTTTTCATCCTCCTACCGGGAAAGCGTCCGAGAAACACGGACCCGTTTTCGGAAGCTCCGGTTAGCCGAAGAAATGCAATTTCACTGACATAAAACGAGCACGGTGGAAACTGATGGAAACTGATGGAAATTACGGTTAATTTGAACATCCACCATATTTAAGAGTACACGGTGTACATACAAGTAAGCGTATCTTTATTCATTCTATTTTTATAAACTGCTAAAGTCCATATTTTCTTATGCCTCGCCACGTGTAATCTATTTTTATCTTCGATTGATAGTTTTACATGTTGTATTCTAGTCTTCCTTTACACCGGACGAAAATTAATAAGATTTCGGTGGACATGGAATAGGGCAGTCTTGTATAAATGCTTATTTTCGTCCATTGGAGTGTTATAGAGTTTTAAAGTCTTCTCTTTCCTACGCTATACCAAGTCTGGTCTATTTTTCTTTCGTTTGGTATAAATTTAAATTTTCATATTGCAGACTTTTCGGCACTGCACGAAAGCTATCAAAGTTTCAGTGAACATGGCACGTTGGACAATGTACGAATACCTATCTTCGATCAATGAATTTTTATAAAGTTTTTGTACAGACTTAGTGTTTATATTCCAGTATCTTCTAAAACTGGATGAGACGTGACGAGAGTTCACAGGACATTAGACAGTTTTGTATTAGAAAGTTTGTGCCGATTTATTTTTATTTTTAATAAATATATACCAAACCTTAAATGCTTTAACCTTACAGCCCAATAATAAAGAAACAGTACGAAAATATCCGTTTTACATTACATTGATTTTGGAAAAAGCGTGGAATTGAAAGGATCGTTTTGATCTGGTAATTTCCGAAATCCCCGATGCGACGCAATCGAATTAATCGCAGCATCGCGTGAACGTAATAGTTGCGTCGGTGCTGCGTCTTGCGAAACGGTTGTAAAATTAAGTATGAATTAGAGAAACGCGCTAATGTGCAGTTTGCACAACATACGGTGCCGCAAGGTACGCCTGAAAGCGGAGGATGTTGAACGAAATTTTGAATCCAGGTAAAAGTTACGAGGCTCGAATTTAATACGATAACTTATTACGAAAGGAACGACGACGCTCCGGGCTGAAACAGCTGACAGGATTCTCGTGTAAGATCGCATCGGAGTGATCTGTGTAGATCGTTATCCTCGCGATCGAAGTTTTCGCGTCATTTCACAATGCGGTCGAGTGAAAAATGAAAGTGGGCTTCCCCCTACTAACCACGCCAGACCTTACGATCCTAACATGAATCATCTTTTGTGTGTTTGTTAAGCGTTCCTTTGTACGCGAACGCGATGACGTCAAGATTTCCCCGTTGCAAACTAATGTACGGGAAAACTGATCTTTAACTCTCCCATACTGACAGGGACGAACTTCGGAAATACTTCTCAATTAACTTCGGCCAACTGCTGTTGGGATTGTTGATGCTGGCACCGTGAGAAATCGAGCGAATAATCAGCTAACTTTATTAGAAAACAACGTACATATAACTATATAAGTTGACGCATTTATAACATCCATGGTGCTCTGCAATTTGATGTAACAACACGTTTACGAACTTTCAAGAGTCTCTTGTTTTCTTGGTAATTTGACGAAAGCCCCGACAAGAAGTATCGAATCCTCTTCGTTTTAGTCATCTCGAGACGCTCTCGGCAATTCTGATTAACCTCTTAGGCACGGTTCAATTTTGTGCGGGCAGTTTCTCTGTACGGCAGAGCACATTGGAATGAATTTTTGATAACTAAATTATAATTCTTCTTAACACATTCACTGCCATGTCATCCATATATGGGTGACAGAATTAGTTGTCCACGTTTAAAAATAAATTTTTACATTAATATATTCGTTGCACTGAATTTAGTTGATATCTGGAGAATGCGAAAAGGTTGAAGGATAACATTTTAAGGATACATTTTAAGTTTTCAATCGTTGCTTCATTAAGTAAATTATTGTGCTTGGGTGGGATTTCTGAGGTTGTTAGTTCGGCAGCTAAAGTGTTAAAGATATGATGCATATACTTTAACTTTAATAATTTTGGAATGAGGTTTTTCATAACTAAATTATAATTCTTCTTAACACATTCACTGGCATGTCATCCATAGATGGGTGACAGAATTATTTGTCCACGTTTAAAAATAAATTTTTACATTAATATATTCGTTGCACTGAATTTAGTTGATATCTGGAGAATGCGAAAAGGTTGAAGGATAACATTTTAAGTTTTCAATCGTTGCTTCATTAAATAAATTATTGTGCTTGGGTGGGATTTCTGAGGTTGTTAATTAATAATTTACTGTAATAATTAATAATAGAATTGAGTGTGCTCAAGCCACTATAGTGGCGCATCATGCTGAAGAGCTTAATCGAAATTAGTCACGGTATTTCGAAGACGCGTCGCGGCGTCAAACGAGAACCGCCATTCTAAATTCCTCGCGTCGCAATTATTCGTCCTTCTGGTTTCCCTTTTCAAACCTGGAGCAAACTTACTCTGAGAATGTTTATAATACTCGCATAAATTGCGAGGCAGTTAGACTGCTATTTCCGGCGCGAAGACGGTTAACACAGACGAACTTCCCCGAAATTTGAATGCCAATGCAAATCGAATTACCGAAGCGTGCGGACGTGGTGCCGCTTAAAATTACTTGACCCTATTAAACGTGCAAAAATGTCCACGCAATATTCGCGAGCCGTTGAGTCGTTACGTGACTGAAATCCAAGAATTGCCGGGTCGAAGGAGGAAGTGGGCATATTGCGAGCCCCGTAGTTCCCGATTCCGAGGGAAGGATTGTAATCGCAATGGTTCGAGAACGAGCGAGACGGCGAAACGTTAAATGGATGGAAACAAACGGAGAGCAGCACACGTAACGGCACGATTCATCAAGACTCTGTCCGACTAAATCCTGTCAGCCTTAGTCACGTGAATGCGCTTCCAATCGGTTGAAGGATCCGCGCGCAACCCTCCAGTGATCCGAGAACACTTAGCGCGAATCATCGTTAACCGTTGACAAAGTACAAGTTTGGAAATTCCAGCTAACTCCGGCGTCACGCCGCAACTAATCGGCAAGTTCGATAACTGCGTTAATATCGTTCGCCGTTGACTACTGTCCAACGACTACGCCGACGAAAGTTCAAGTTCACGGGATCCGAACGTCAACGTCGTGCGGGCCACTTTTATCGAAAAACTTGTGCGCCGGAGCGGCAAGCCGTTCGACGCCCGTAACAGCGTGTTAATTGACCGGCGACTTTAACGATGGCATTATTACTGCATTATTCACGGGGGCGGAACGAGGGGGTGGGTGGGGTACGTTTACGGAAACACTTAGGTACCAGAGTCATAAAATCGAGCAAACACTCCGCTGTAATGGAGATAACCAAGATGGCGATTAATCGATCACGGTGGTCGCCTGATAGCCTACCCCATAATTGATCGCTCCGTCGCTAAGTGACGCTTATTTTAACGCGCCCCACGGAAACAAACTGCTAGAAAAATTTCAATTCCGACGATCGATATCGCGTTAAGAAATAAATATCTTGATTCAATTTACTTTCTACGCTCGCCACCAGATGGGCGATCGTTCGACGCTCTTTCTCGCTGCTAACTGATCCTTCACCAAATTTTTATATGTACCGTCGTCCACCGTCTTGCGATATTCCAGTGTTTAAAGTAGAGCTTGTGTTAGGTAGTTCCTTTGTTCCACTCCACATATTTTTTAGCCGTCGAGAAAACGATCGAGGAAAAGCTATATCAAGGGAGGAGCCTGACTGTTACGAATAGACTTAAAGTTTTGTATGGTTTGTAGCGTGTAACTATGGTAACAAGATATACTCTACATTGTAAAGGGTATGGGAGTAAGGTTAGAGTACATCGGTTGAATAAAAAGATCTTTGGCAGTGGCTGAAAAGGTGAACTGGAGGTAGAGAAAATGAAAAGAGCGTTTCTTCCTGGGTCTGTTAGAGGACTCGTCGGTAAGGCTATCCAGCAAACTCTGCCTGAATCGGAGGAGGATCAGGCACTAGCGAGAAAGTCTCGCTATTGTTGTCTCGAATTGTCCCTCTGTTGGTGAGCGCAGGAGGTAGAACCGTCAAAAATCGTTAATGGATTGTGCGTATATAAAAAGTTCTTCAACTGTTAAGAGATAAATCGTGGTTCGAGGAAAGGAATTAAGTAAAAAAAAATATTTTCGATACAGAGAGACGAGTTTCACGAAGGAGGAAAACCGGCAAAAATGTGGAAGAAAGGTAGAAGGAACGATGTAAATCTCTAACGCGATTAAGAATCGTCGTGTGTACCGAGCAAATATCTCACGAGTCCAAGGTGCATCGGCAAATGCACGTGACTGGCATAAGTATAGGGGCTCGAAGGCTACGATCGTCGGGCACACTTGAAAGTTACGAATGCCGAACTCGAATTGCTTGAATCGAACACGCGTCACGAATGTGGTTGCCTTAACGACAGTTCGATGCATTTTCGGGTGTGCATCCCCGTTGTAAAGAGTAGGAGGAGGAGGAGGAAGAGGAGGAGGAGGGTAACAGCGTTGCAGAGAATGCACAGCCCTGAATCCAATCTAATCGACTGCTCGTCAAACAATCTCTGTACGTTGTCAATCTACTTCGTTTGACGATGCCCACAATACGGTGTGAACCGATCGATTCGACCGATTCCGCGGCTAATTGAGTGTCGGCCAGCGATGTCGAGTGGTCCGGTGATCGTGTTTGGCCTGGAAGACAATGAACAGCCCGCCTTGCTCCAAAGACACAAAGATTTTGTTCGACCAAAAGCACAGTTCAAATCGCAATGCGCCTCGTTTCTCCGAGAACCCAAAGGAATTCAACGCGCTGATTGATTTCCTCGCCGCACAATGACTCGAACAATGCGCAATCTTAACCGGTTCAGCACGAAACCGCTGTATCCTCCATATCTCCGGATAACGCTGCTCAACGAAATTAAACTCGATTTTTCGCACAGAGAACATTTCGATACACGTGTCCCTGCAGACTTTCGCATGCAGAACACGAATCCGAAAGTCGTTCGTCGCCGCGAGCCACGATTTTCGGGGCATTTGATTTTCGAAACAAAGTAAAAATTCAACTTTTCGAATTTCTTCCGGTTCGTCGAAAAATTCTACACAATTTACCGGATACGTGGATCAAAAAATTCTACGTGCAAGCACTTTCAGCATAAACACTTCGAATAGAAATATCCTAACGTTCCGAGATGAATACGAAAGTATAATCATTCGAAATATCAATTTACAACAAATTGTTCGAATTAATATGCACAGAGGAGCGTTGGGTCGAGTGAAGTTACGCAAATTATTCGAGAAAATAAACGGGCGTTTATTAACCGGCCAGTGGACAACGATGCGTTTCCGTCTGAAAACGTAGAAATTGCTAATGAAATATTATTAGCAACTAATTAATGAGCGTGCCGAAAGTAGGGCAGCGCGTAAAATTTTGCATCGATACATAATTTACCGGACGTCTATTAAAGCGTCGTAAACAAGCCGGGGTGGAGGGCCGAGGGGAGTGGGCTAATTAAATTGAATTAAGCGACGGGCAGGAGAAGTCGGATCGCAGTTTTAAGAAACCCTATCGATACGAATATTCATTAATATTCAGGCTGCGGCGGAAAGTTTTCGGGAACGACACGACTCGAAGGAAATTGAGTACCCGCCCGTAATCCCCTATTAATATCAAGCTTTAAAGTTGTTCCGTCGTTAGGAGGCCCTGACGGCGACACGGCTGTTCCTTCGTTGCCCCTCTGCCAACCCCTGGTCCACCCTAAAGATTATGAAAGCCCAATGACGTCACAGCGATTAATGCACGTTGTCGCATACGAGGAAGAAATTTCGTGCACGTCTCTCCTCGCACCTGCGTCATGCGTATCTACCTGTTCGTCCAACTGCACCCAACTGCGCATCAACTGCGCGCATTAACTACAAATTCGAATATATTACTCGACCGTGCATATTTCCCTTTGACCGACCCATTCGACGGAAATACCGAACGAACAAAGCGAGGATTAAATGCGCACGGAATTAGTTTTGTTAAGAAATACCAAATCACGTTGTATGATGAAATCGTGAAAGAGAAAAGTTGCCCGATATGGGGGAGGTTTTTGTTTTAATGGATTACAGAATATGCATGAGGGAAATTTAATTCAAACCTTGCGTTACTTTTAGGACACCCTTTATAAGATGACATCCGGAAAGCCACTATAGTGGCGCATCGTGCCTAAGAGGTTAAAGCTAGAAGTATCAAAAGAGTGAGACTGAATTGTTAATGATTTATCCTTTCGCTTTTTAATAGACAGCGTAATTAGGAAGATCTTCGTGCAAACAACTCGGATGATTACAGATTTTCAAAGTTATTCGAACAACGTAAAACGGCAAATGCGAGTTGATTAAAAACATTCATGTTATTAAAACCGAAAAAACGCGGAAGCTTTAATTAAAACGACTATTGCGTAATTTTTATTCCCTTTCCTGTTTTTTGCGAGGCAGTAATAAATTTTGTTATTTAAAAGGTCCCTCTAGTTTAATTAAATATAGGTCTCTTTTGAATCCCAGTTTTCGCTATGTTAATATTAACCTTTGTACTCGAAACAATTTTAATTCCCAAATTGAGACGTTTCTTTCAACATTGAACATTTCTATTCTGTGAAATCCTTTTTACATTTTGCACCTGACGTTAAACCTGTTCTCTTGTTATGTTTAAAAGTAAATTTTTACGTTAATATATTCGTTGCAATCAATTTAGTGGATAACTGGATAATACAAGAAGGTTAAAAGTGAACCATTTGTTGTACATTTAAAATTTTTAAATATTGCTTGATTAAATAAATTACTTTGATTTTGTGGAATTTTTTAGGCCGTTAGTTCGGCAGTTAAAGCGTTAACAGGCGAATTTGGTAATGCGAATATTGTTTTGAGAAATGGTAATTTATCTTTTACCGATGCCCCAGAGTCGCCATTCGAGCGCAAAGGGTTAACACGTAAAATTTCGAGGAAAAAAATTGCGATATCGTTGAAACTGTTTATTATTCGGATTCGGTAAACGCTACGTTTCGCTGGGGGAATATTTCAAATCGTTTCACAGCTTGGCCGAAAGCGTGTCCGGAAACAGTGACAGTTTCATTTGCGCGTGAAACGAGAGCCGCTAAACGACGGAATTTATTTCAATTGTTCCGCGGTGCTCGAATTATTGGAAGCCACAAATTGTTCGTAACGGAAGAGAAATGTAGTGGGACACGCGAGTCCGGCGATTCGGCACCGAACAAAAAGATTTCTTCGCGTTCGCCTGGCGAACTCGAATCGAGTCCCCGGACCGTTTGGCTTTCTTACGTGGTCGTTGTGCAAGAACCCCGTGCACGTTGCGGCCAAATGCGCTGGAATATTTCAAGTCATCGGACTCGATTACGATAAATTACCAATTCTTTTTTGCCGCCCGGCCAGTGCACCCTCGACTCATTCAACTGCCGTTCGATCGCGATTAATCATTTCCCCCCCTTTTTGCATTCTCGAGGAGCACTTTTGGCACAGTGCGTCCCTTTGTGCCCCGTACTACGCCCCTGGGCCCGCAAAAAGAACGTGGAATCGGTACAAATTGTATCATATGGAATCTGAGCTCCGCCAGAAACGCCGAAACACGCTTTTTCCGTTGCTCGCGATGCGAAACATATGGCACGATTCGAACGACATCGAGAAATGCGGTTTCGCTCTCTCCGCGATCCGTCGTGGTACTCTCATATTCACGAAGCAAACTTATCCGCGATTACTTGCAATACTTCTGGAGAAAACATTTGTGACACGCAACAAACATCGGACTCTCGTTATCAAAGCGAGAACGTGAAAAAAGAACTGTATAAAGATTTTGTTAATGAATTTCACGGTCCCGCTGAAAGTTACACTGCCGGGGAAACACGGTGCAGCGATAGCTTTACGGGATGATGGTGTCTCAAAGCCGGTCGCAGACTTTTGCCATAAAAGATTAGGGTAATTGAAAATACAGAGTGCAAAGTAACGAACGAATCCGTGAGGAGGGAAGGGGCCAAGAAAAGTACGGGTTTAATCCTTTGATATCCTTTCGTTGGCAAACGGCGTAAAGAAGCGAAGGGAAACGCAGAAAAAATGGCCCCCGCCGCGCCGCGATGTCGCGAGTTTTGAAGCGTCACATGAATTATGAAGAGGAGACAGAGGGGAAGAAAGAACTTACGAAGTGTTTAAAGTTTAAACGGCCGGAAACGGTTTTAAGAGTTCCAGGCTGGAAGCGCCGCCCGCTTCCGTAAATGTATATAGACTTTCCACGCGTACATCGCGGAAAGATTGCGCTGCTCTCTTCAAGGACCTCGGTTAGGCGACGCGAGATTCGCAAGACGACAAGCTTCACGACTGCCGTTCAACATACCTGCAACAAGAAAATGGAAGAATTAAGCAATTAGCTACGGTAGAAACACGCGCTGTGATTCAATTCGCAAAGCACGACGGATGCGATAATCGCGTTGCGAATCGTTCGAATTCTATCGCGACCGTGAACGAAGTTCGCAAGCTTTTAATTACTTGATACGCGTGTAATTGTTTAACGCCTAGATCTACCGAGCATCGACACCGTTCGTCGAACGGTCCCGAAAATTTAACTAAGTCAAAGTATTTTAACCCTTCTAGGGCCGAACAACACTTGCGAAAATTGCTAACGACGATATGAGCCGTTTATTTTGAAAGTGGCTTAAGTCCATTTATGCTCGAATCGAGATATTGAAGGGTTTGCGTTGGATTAAATTTAAAAATATGAGTAACAGATAACATAATAGAATAATGTTCTTGGGTTTCTAAAAGTGTCAAATTTATCATCCCAATTAGCATAATTAACATTATTGAAGAAATAATATATTTTTGATTGCTATGAATGGACTTACGCCATTTTTAATATCAATGAAACGACGTTTTCATATTATATATATATCAACTATATTAACGTACAAAGTTATTTTTAAACATGGACTAATAATTCTGTCACCCATATATGGGTGACATAGCAATCAAAGTGTTAAACATACGATTAACACTTTGAGTGCAATCTCATCAGCATGTGGCGGAATTGTTTGTATGCCCTTTAACTGAAAACCATGTTAATATATTCACTGTACCCAATTTGATAGTGACCCAGAAAAAGCAACAGGTTAAAACATTTTATTTTGTCAACTTTTATTTCTAGCTTGGCATATGATCGTATCTGCGTAAGTTCTGTGTCAGTCAACGTAGCCAACGTCTATTTTCCATAAAAATCCGCAATCCAGCAATCAGACATCGTTTGAGGATTTTCTACGCGACTAGAGATCCACGAGATCACGGAAAACGAGTTTCGCGGCTGGAAAAAGTGTAGAGATCGGAGGAAAAGAAAGTCGACGATCTAGACCGACACTTGCGAGAAAGATTGTCGCAGAATATGAAGAAAAACAGAGTCGAAAGTGAAATTGTTAATTCCGGCGGCTTGTCTCCTCACGTTCGACGTTCGCGTAGCTAAATGTTTGCGCGCCGAGATTGAAGTTTATACAGAAGGGTGCGAGAGGGCGGCCGATGGCCGAAGGGCCTCTTATTTTGTCGGGCGAATTAAAAGTTCGAAGATCGCATTAAGGGTAACATTTCCAATTTTATAGAAGTTTTATCGGATCGCCGGAAGTTTCCTCTGCGGACGATAGCGATGATAAATTGAAGAATTTTTATCGAGTTCGGTTCAATTCTATTCAATTACTCGCGCTCCTATTACTGTCCCGGACATCGGCCGACACAAATAATCGGGGACCGGGATGTTCCAATAATTACAATCCCAGGGACTCGACGACAGAAAATAGAATTAACGGTGACTCGAGCCGCTGATATCTCGACAAGTGCAGATTAGGTTCCATCCCTTTCGAAGGGGGTTAAAGCCGAACGGAGGGCAACGGGGGTACCAGAGAGGGGTCGCCGGCATAAAAACTTTCCTCGGAAGTCGAAGTCAGAGGGAAGCTTTCAGGATATCGAGAAACTTCGGTTACCCGGGGGCCGGGGTCTCCGCGTTCCCGCAGAAAATGATTAATTGCACTCGGAATCGGGGCGAGAATGCCTTCATTCTCCAAAAAGGATCCCCTGGACTACTCTGGTCGACCGTCTTTCGCGTTTTTCACCGCGATTTCCTTTTCAATGGCCACCTTCCCGAACTGTCTGCGCCTCTTTAAAGCTGCACAGAAATTACCCATTGAATATTCACGCCGATAATCGCCTTTCTCTCTGGACTCTCTGGATAATCAGGACAGCGTCATGAATAGAAATAACAGTTGATTTTAATACACTGGTCGGAATTGAAATTTCTGGCCACGCTACCCTTCGTCCGCCCCCTTCCACCGAACTGCTCGAGAACTAATGCGGAGGTCGAACGAAACGTGATTTAAACAAGGAGATATTGATCTCCAAATTTTTGCCACCTCAAGAAATGTACTCCGCGATAGTGAGGGCAATACTGTGACAGCCTGTAGTTAACCCTTTGCACTTGAATGGCGACTCTGAGGCGCCACAAAAAATTGGCACATTATTATTTAACATAATTTGAACATCGCTATCTTCATGTTTAAAAAATTGATAAAAATTTAAGTGTTACAGGGACGAATAATAGTAAAAAATACTATATACACAAGGTGAAATAATTCATGTGGAGTGAACATAAGCTAAGTCAGAGGAAATGCTTTGGTTTTCTCGCTAAAACAGCTTTGAGTGCAAGGGGTGAAACAGTTATTGCATTATTAACGACGAAAAGCCCAATATGTCTACAAGACGTTCCTCCAAAAATAAGTTTCAAAAAATTCATAGCACAGCAGAAGATTTTCCATAACTAAATGTTCGGAAATTTTAATTTCTTTGCAGTTAATAATTTCCGACGGGTAAAATAAGAATTTATCATATTTCTGAATTTACTCTGAATATTGTCCATAAGAAGATTTTTGTGTTAACTATAACGAAATGAACAATGTTCGTATAACAAGGCAGACACGATATTCCCGAATCAGGCGTTAATATGTAATTGATCATTTTTCAAATACGTGTACAGCGAATGCACTTCTACGCAACTAAACGGTTAAGCTAACCAGTCCGTAATGAATCATTGCCACGGCAAATGACAGCCCCGAAACTGTTGTAGAATGTTCACTAATCCGAAGGGTATCATAATTGTGTAAGCGCAGTGAAATGAGTGACAGGATTCTACTAGCAATTGGGTAGATGAAGTCTGCATTATGAATAATGCAAACTAGAAATTTACTTGGACGGTACGACGGTGTGGCTGTGTACAAACTTCGTACAATGGGATTTAGGTGTGCCATACGATGGAAATATCGGCCGTGTTTCGTTTCCAACAACGACTTCATTAGTGTAATGTGAAAAGCGTGTTACAAATATTGTGTAATTCCATTCGAATTGAAGTTTCCTCTTCAGAATTTCCAGAGTGCTTGAATCATACGAGTTTTGGGGTTTAGCATGGTCGAGTGTGTCGTTAGAAAATTTAAAAGCGCCTTGTCAGAACCGTTTTACCGTTTCACACAGTGTCCGATCTTTGGAAAGAACGCCTTTAGAACCTGCCACCTACAATTGTCAAATGAAACCGATCCTTTATCATAGTCTCGTTAATTTAATGCATTGCGGGTTTTGCACTCGAAGTAATTGCACTTCGAAAGCCAAGACATTTCTTTCATGTGTATTCGTTCCTTTATTTTTCACATTATGCATACAGAACTGAATCTTCTTTGTCATAAAACGTTTTAAGTTTTTAGCAATTTATAGAATGCCAACAAATTTAACGCTAGGTTTACGGGAACCGCCATTTTGACGTGTACTAACATTTCTAACTTACAATTATTGAAATTAGAAATTTCAAGAATTTAGACATACAAAGGGTAGTTCGTAGTGTTATTTTAAGAAACCTTTTCTTTGCGGAAATATCATTCGTAACGTTGCCATTGATCAAACTGGAATCCGTTTTTTAATCCGTAATAACTCGAAGACAAAGCAACGATTCGTGGATTTGAAATGGAAAATGTTTCTTCGATTAACTACGGGTATTTCAAGCAACCCGATCATTCGTGGCACTGCCTAGATTATTAAACAAATATCTAAAAATTCGAATGGCCGCAGTGTAATTATTTCTACAAAGTAATGTGAAAAAGTCGCGTTTTAACTCTGCAAACCCAGTATTAGCCCTGAGGCGCCACGAAAAATTGGCAGAGTATTGTTTTAAACAATTTTAACACATTGAGCGCCGGTGTCATTTGAGCCATTCAATTAATTATGAGCTCAGTTGCTTGTTTCTGAACGAGTAGCCAAAGAAAATATTTAAAACCTTATACAGTTTCGTAAAATAGAATGTTTCAATTGAATATTCGTCATGTACAATTTAATAGAAACAAAATCGTTTAAACTTCCGGATTTAATTCAAATGGCAGACTTACAAAACTCACATTTCAGTAAAAAAAAATCCATATGCATAAGATGAAATAATTAATGTAAAATGAAAATATCCCAGGTCGGATGAAATGTTTCGGTTTTCTAGTTGAAACAGTTTCGAGTGCAAAGGATTAATAATACAAGAACGGCGTGAATAATGTTACGGCAATTTTTCGCGGTGTCTCAGAGTGGCCATACGAGTGGAAAGGTTTAATGTTTAATATCGATCAGGTGTGCAAATAAAAGTCTCGTAATAGCGACCCGGGGCGTGCGTATAGCCGAAAATAAACGATGCTAAGAAGTCTGAGTGAAGGCCGGAGGCAAAGGAAGCTGCCGCTACCTCATTTTGGCGGACAAAGAATTAGTGCTGGTCGTTCTATGAAAAGACAGAGGAGCGGGCAGGAGAAGGAGGAGAGGATGCGAAGGGTAGAAAGAAAATCTGGTCAAGTGGGTGTACTTCCTCCGGGGTCCAGCCGAGCGAGTCCAACGGCCACGAAACGGAATACGAGGGACTTCAGTGTCGTGTAAACGAGCAGTCGGCCGTAATAGCTGGCCTGGAAGAAACGGAAGCTGGAAAGCCGAGACGAGCCGATAAAATCTACCGACGAAGAGAGGGCTCTCCATGCGCGTATTAATATTCACTGTGTCTCTGCCCGGGCTCGGGATCTCTTCGCGGCTCAAGGCGTACACGCGTTGCCCTCCTTCTCGTCCCCTATTCGAGATAACATCGGCAAACGCATCGCCAACGGAGCAACGGCATTCAAACCATCGAAAGTTACGAAAGAAGAGACCTAGCCATTTCGCGGCCGTGCCAACGAGCAGAAGAAACCGACTTCCCCATTTATTCCCCTTTTTATCCAGCAGAACGCTTATTGGGTTGCTGGGACTAATCAACCCTTAGCACTCGAGCGACCGTCTCCGAGCCACCGCTGCACAACCTCCTTTAACATTTTTCAAACTATTTTTTTCATTATTAAATTACTAACCCTTAGCTCTCTAATGACGCTTCTGAGACGCCATTACAAATTGCGATACTATTATTCCAACAACTTTTACATCGCTAGGTTTATAGTTAACACTTTGCTGACGGGCAATTTTACACAGAAATCATGCCATGTAACTGGCTATTATTTTGTAATTGAATATGGAAGTAAAGTAAAACGTTCTAAATAAACTCCAATAAATTTTATTTATACTGAATGAAATGAAATTAAATTTTGGACATACTTTTTATATAAAATATTGGGCAAAGCTTTTGAAATATTTTATATTGCCTTGGGTTTCATAAATTGAAATAGATAATGCAAGAGCAATGACATGGCACAGTTTCTGTGTAAAATTGATAGATACTGTCACGCAAGTTTAGCGTTAATAAATTATAAGCATTGCACGAATAAATTGTATCACTTTTAAATATATAAAATAATTTATTTACTATTTATAATAGGAACCCTTTATTATTGTTAAAAATACTTATAAATGGACTGTCACATTACACTGCTAAATAATAGAAGCTGATATTCTCGTCCAATAATTACGTATCCTGCTGCAAAGAAAGCTAGTAACGGTAAGTTCTCTCCGTAACTGACACAGAGATCTCTACCGTAACTGTGAAAATCTTATCCTCACCACTGAGAGCATCCCTTTGAAACCTCTCAATTAATAGAACCTCGGTTGGACTCGCAATGATACAAACACAGCAAAAGATTTCAATTTTTCCAATTTTTAATATTTTTTTTATAAAACTTTGACCATCGTATTCGTTTAACTTTCTCTGATTAAACTTACAGCGAGTACGATAGAATTACGATTATAATTACCCGTGCAATAAATGATTAAAATCTCGGGCGCGATATAAGATGGCGAACGGAAAAAGAAATCTTCCAGAACTGTCGCTCGGCAGACTCGAACGCGCGACAGTTACGAAGCGAATACCGCAATTGTATAGCTTTGAGCTGCTTCGTTTCTTTGACAGAACAGAACGAAGGCTAGAAAGACATTAGAGGCCGACGTTGTGCAAGTTATTGGAGGAATGAAAAGAGATTGGCGAATCTGCTATGAGATGCACTCGCATGGATCTCTGCGTTCCGCGTTCGCTGATGCAACGAGTTTCTTAATTCTCTGTTACGTCACGACGAAGACTATCTTACGCGAGCCTTCGGTCCATAAACGACGTCGGTCCCTCTGCACAGGACTCCCACGAAGATGGACTTTCACAAATTCAATGCTCCGTAGAACTAGCTTCTACAAATGTTAGCTCCGCGAAAACTCTTCTTCGAAATTTCCCGGGGATTTTGGATCGAACAAAGTTGTTCGAAAGTTTTTGTTGGAATTCTGCTCTTGAAGAGAATCAAATGGTCGCGCGTATGCTCCGACGAAACTCTCGAAATTGATCTTCCAGCATAATGTTAGGAGAAAGCGAAGTATTAAAATGGGATTAATGTAAATCGGGTAAATTAATCGTCCGAGAGATCTGCCATCTCGCGGACAACCGTGTCGCAGGTACGATTTCAATAACAGGTGGCGCACCTGCCAGGTGCATAGATATCTTCTCAACTGTTGATCGTTAGAGAGGTAATGCGCGCTGCAATGACATTCGCTCGGGCAAGTCTAATCTCATTAGAAATGCGCGTTGCGACCCAATTTCTACCAATGAATCGTACTACACGATTTCAGGAATAAAGTCGAACGTACGATTCAGGCTTCGCGTTGCAATACGGATTAAGCATAAATTCCAATCCTCGAAAATTAATTGAAAAGACGGTAATTGGACGCGCCCGGTTCGAACGTGGTAACGATATTAGAAGATACCTGCGCGTTACGATTAATGTGATAATACATGTAATCGTTGCACTATATGCACACCGTTATAGTAAAATCAATTTTAAAATTAATAATACGATCGGTTATTATATTCAACTACTTGGACGCGCATATCTGCCACGTGTTTGCCAGAATTAACATATAAAGCGCTACGAAGTGTACAAGAATCCGTGAATATTTATAGCGATAAAAAGGCAAACATTTCCATAGCAAATTTGTAAAAAGAAACACGTATTTTCAAAACAAAAAATCCACGCTCGCTCTAGCGAATTAATTATGGAACAGAAACCACGGTAAAAATCTGTTTAAATTGCTTCGTGGCCTGTTACGCATCTACGTGTATCGCGAATGCATAAAACGCAACGTGTAATAAACCGAAAGCGATAGTTTTATGTTCTTTCGGTGAATTTTTTTTAACGTAGTTTTAATTACAGCAACACTCGGTTCGGTCGCAAAACCGCAACGTCCGCGCCGAACGACGCAGCATTTGTGGCATAGTTATCGGTCATTTTTCTTTCTTTTTTATTTTTACAAGTTATTTTTCTTTTTGTTCACAGTTTCGCGGAGTTTCGCAAGTGCGGCGACAACCTGCGGCAGATTAGAAAAGAATACCACGGCGATTACGCGACAAATTCGACGGGATTTTACACGGAATGCCACGAAATGGCCACGCGTACGCCATTCATACCCGTCGGACGTGTGAAATCGCGTTATCTCACTTTCCGTTTCGATAAACCACTTCTCAGGGAACAATTGTTAACGCACGACCGTGCCTTTGTACCTAATCTGGCCTCCCGTGAAACATGCCACGCTACGAGTTTCGCGAATTATGGATCTTCGTCGCGTTTTCACTCGGACGCTTTGAAGTGAATCATCGTTTCCGGTGGCAACCGACCACATACCAACGCTGTTCCTCTATTTTTCCTTTTTCTTAACTGGCAACGCAGCAGAGCCACGTAACGTGCATTTAGGTGTACGATCCTGCCGCGCAATTTTATAATAATTTACTACGTTACAACCGCTTTCGTGATATCCGGACGGTGGATCGGGAAAACAATGCCTCTAGACCACTATGATACGCTGGATTTACTAACAACAGTCTAGATCTATCAGGTATAGTATCTAAACTCGTATCTTTCTACAAAGATTAGTAGAAAGACGCGTATTAACCGTTAATCCTCCAAGCAATTTTAATTAAAAAATTCAGACATCTTTTTATCTAGATTAATGCCATCTCACATGGATTAATTTCTTTTATACGAAGCACATTATTATTAAGCTTTAGAAGTAAGAATGTTGAGCTTGTAAACGTGATAAAATTTTATTTACTTGGATATTGTGCGATTTTTATTTCTAATACGTCCTAAAAATATTTTTGTTCAACCATTTCCCTCGGAATCATTTTTATAATATCGATAATCGTAAAATAAATAATTTGAAACTGGTAAAAGTTGTTTTAAATAATAGTATGGCAATTTTTATGGTGCACTAGAGACGCCATTCGAGTGCTAAAAATTAACTGACCGTAGATAAAGGATACAGATATATAAATGATATGTGAGTTCGTATGAATTTAAAGAATAAGGGCTGAAGCCAACAGAAAGGATCCTAATTAATACGCATCAATTGACGTGCACAGAAACATTTCTATTCCATGGCAGAGCAGTGTTTGTTTTTGCGATCGCTTTTATTCAATATGTCACAAAGATGAAGTGAGAATTTCGTTCTGCTGCTTGGATTTGCTCGAAAAGGTAGAATCACGTGCAACAAAGTTTTCCAGCTTAACTTCCACACTCGTCGCTTTACAATGAATACTTTTTAAAAGCTTCAAGAGCTTTGAGAGATGAAGTGGGTGACTCTTCCAAGCTTTGGAAAGGATTAAAAATATATTTAAATCGAATATTTAACAAAAATTAAGAGGAATCATTTTCGCTTCGGCGATGTTTCTCTACCGAACACTTTTAAACAAAGTAACAATGTTAACGAAGTCATTATTCTTCTTATGTTCTCCTCATCTCATCTAAATTTCCTTACACAAATATGGGCGACGTCAAACTATTAAATTGACAAAATATGTTTAATTTATAGCGTGACGTTTTAAAGAAATATTCTTGACAACGCGGACAAAGAGAGATTAATAATTTCAGAGTATGCAAAAATCAGAAACGCAAGTATTTTCTGTCTGAGGAACAAGGAAAGATTAAACAGATATGTTCTTTAACCCTTTGGCCTATAAGCACGAGTCTGACTCGTGGTGAGGAATTTTTTTTATCCACTTTGAAATAATACATTATTTTTCATTTTTCAATCAAATATTCATATCAAATGTTTTCAATCAAAGATCGATCGGAGTGGACTTACGGAAAATAGGCTGGTCGATAGAATCGGACAACTACCGAACTCGATTCGACCCCAACTCTGCAAACCGTCAAAAAATTTAGTTTCGCCAATTCGTTTCTAACGCTGGCTACAACTAAGTGGACACGTAGGCAGTGTGTATACCAAATTTCAGCTCGATTGGAATGAAATTGCGGCCGTGGCGCGACTTTGAAATCTGAAGGGTCCAAATCGCGAAAATGGGAAAAATGGGTTTGATAAAACGAAGCCCCCTGGATTTCCCTGAAATGCTGGCCTCGATATTGAGTAACATATTTAAAGAGGAAGGTCTGGGGAAGATTTTGCCGGTGGAATCATGTCGATAGCTCTAATAGTTTGGCCGGGGCACGGCTTCAAAGATTTGCCAAATATTGCCACAAAATCGCTAAATATTGAAGGTAACCCCCTTCTTAAAATCGCGAAAAATCTTTAGGTCTCCGA
>CM052091.1:11526311-11539893 GCA_028453745.1 Agapostemon virescens
TATACTAGGATGTACCAGAATACACAAGAATATACTAGGATGTACCAAGATATACAATAATATACTAAAATGCACCAGGATATAACGTGTTAATAGAAAAATGTCAGGTAACTCGACTTATCGAAACGTACACAAGAGTGTTAGAACCTTGAAATTTGCGGATTATGCCCCTATCAGCCTTACGAAAGACCGAATTATACTTGTTCGGTTCGCTGAAAATTTGCCAGTTTTATGCAGCTCGAGGTCGTTCCCCGAGTATACGGGAAAAGCATAAGATTGTAATAGAAAACTAACAACTTTGACATAAACTGTGCTCGCGTGTCGGAAACGCAAAGCCTCGACGAGTCGACGCTTTCGCTTCGAACGCGTTTTTCCGTGAATCAATTTTTTCGAAGTCATGCCCGCGATTGTTCAGCGACTTCTCATCTTTTTATACTTCGCCTTAGCCTTTCCTTTACCGGAAACTTTGCAAAACAAGTTTCAAAACTCCCGCTATTTTCAACGTTTTCGCTTTTTCCGTCGCGGCAAGTTTGTTTGCCTCCAACGAATTGGTTTTCTTCGAAATTGGTGTGTTCGAACGTACTGCAGAAGTTCGAACATCATTGAATTCCAAATATTGCTGCCGGAGAAATACGATCCTGCTATGCATTCGGGATTTTATATACAAATTGTCAGAGAGACGGCCTGTCGGAAAGTTGCAAACGAGCGCGATCACGATCCTCGTAACTTATTTCGCTGGGAGCACTGCCCGATACTCCGCCGTTTAGTTTCCTTATCGCTACGTTGTTTGTACAGATGTTATCCAACGTCGATCGTATTTTTACAAGAAAGACACGCTGCTTCGAATTCAATGCACGACATACCGATAAAGAATTATCTAATTTTAGAATGGTTGGAAATTCAACCTGCCGGAAGTTATATAAATTGCACAACCCTGCGCAAACTTCTTTCTTCCTTATGTTCGCGATAAGATACAGCTCATCTAACTAACCAATTATTTTTCATAACAGGTCAGTTGTCGCCGCGATTATGTGTATTGTTCACGCACCTTTTTCACCAACTTTCCATGTTAATTCGTAAAATAGCGTAAACGGAGTGAAATCAAATTTTCTGAGACATCTAAGAAGTGTAAGAAAATTAAAATAGCGGTGATTGTAATAAATCGTTTCCTATCGATTATAGGTTCGATTAAAAAATTTCCTTGGAGGTTCGATAAATGCTGGTGCGACGCACCTAACGCGATTTTTTCGTTCAAGCAACAGAGTGAAATCAAATTTTCTGTGCACCCTCGAAGTGTAAGAAAGTTAACCCTTTGCACTCGAAGCAATTCTACTCGAAAATCGAAACAGTATTTTTATCTATAATCGCTCCACTGTAGATAGTTCGTTTCCTTTCGTTCATACGAAATTAATTACTATGACTCGTACTTAGGACTTTAATATTTTTATCGATTTCTCAACTGCAAATGTAGCGATGTAAGGATTGTTTAAATAATAGTATGGCAGATTTTATCGTTTTAGAAGCGCCATTCGAGTGCAAAGGGTTAAAATAGCGATGATTGACTAGAATGCTAGCGCGACACTTGAAACGATTTTTCCACTCAGGTAATATTTTCTACAATTACCCTAACGTGTGATGCACTTAGTATACCCATTTTCCCGATGTTCTTACTCCCAATAATTTGTAATATTAAAGAGGTTCGCTCGTAAACCAATTATGATAAATTAATCCGATTACTACGAGCAAAGCGAACGAATTATTCGCGCGTCAAGAACAATCTCATCGTCGTTAATTAACAAACAATCATTCATAAAAGCGGGAACCGATGAACGGCTTCATAATTTATTTCATTCATCGGGATCGATTGAAAAAAAGTCTCGAAACAGGACGGCATTGTTCCGGGCGTAGCTCGAATTGTCGGCGCGAAGTGAAATCAAGGTAACGGTCTAGAAACGGCATTAATTGAAAGATAAAGCAACGAAGTTGATTTCAATTTCGAAACTCGTTATCGTAACTTCCGCGATACGGAATGCCGGCACGAAACCTTCGCACGGATGTTTCCGTGTATCGTGGTCCGCGCCCCCAACGGGGCCTAATTTATATTCGATCAAATCATGCGTGCATGCGCGAATTCGTTCGCGGACGACCGCACCGATTTCCGCAACCGGCAGCAGGTTCGCGAAAAATATAGCAGTGCTGCTCGCACGAAGGGCCTAATTCCCGATAAGACGCGCGCAAATGTCCTTGGACCAAATTAGAAAAATTAGTATTTCGCGTGTTTTATCTACGTACATGCATAAGTAAAAATTCTGAAAAAAACGTCGAACATGTGACAAATATTCAAATACACATACTGCAATTAGTTCAAATTTTTATGTTGAAAATCCTGGTTGTTTAACGCGCGCGAATAGTTCATTGAAAGTGCACTTCGAGCATTAACTTAACACTCTACCGACCGGAAGCCTGTTAACTCTTTGCATTTCTTGTGACCGAGGATATTTTTATTCTACACGATCTATTTGATCTCATGCATATAGGGTTTTTTTTACTATTACTCCTCCTTAAAGCAATGCAATTTTTAGCAATTTAAAAGATACAAGCATAGCGATGTAAAAATTCTTGTAACTAATAGTCTGACAATTTTTAGTGGTGCTTCAGAATCACCATCCGAATGCAAAGGGTTAATAGGTTTTTTAATAGTTGCACTGTGACAAAATGAAGCCTAGAAAACTGCTAATAAAATCTCTGCTGTTTCAACAAAACGCAGTCGAAAATATATGATCGCTATGCTGTATGGTGTGTGAACGTGCAACGCTATAAGAAATGCAGTATACATGATATTAACACTTTACCGACTGGAAGCCTATTAACACTTTCACACTTTGATAGTGTATCGTGTATAGTCTATACTAAGCCATTTTTTAGTGTGATCCACATTGATGAAGCAACAAACGAGTCTATATAGATGAGCATCTGTCTTGTGCAATTTTCTTGTACCCAAAGAAAACAAGATAAAATTTTTGAATTACCTATAGGCTAATTATTAGTTGAAAATAAATTTGCCATTTTTGAGTGTGATCCACATTGATGAAGAAATTTTCAACAGAAGAAATGTTCAACAGAAGAAATTTTCAACAGAAGAAATGTTCGACAAAAGAAATGTTCAACAGAATTGAGAATTGAAAGTGTATAGTGTATCGTGTATAGTGTATGTATAGTGTAAAGTTACTAAATAAATGTTTACGTTAATATATTCGTTTGTACCAAAGTTGATGATTATACAGAAAGAGCAAGAAGACAGGAGAGCACGTTACGGCATACATTTTATTTCTGCAATTTATATTTCAGTCAATATCTCATTTCGATTTTATAGAAATTTTGTGGCTGATAGTTTGGCAGTGAAAGTGTTAATAGGACTTTCACTAATTGTGCTTAACAGAATGAAGTTTGAGAAACTATTTTTACATTGTAGTTTGTAACGAAGCGATTACATAACGTTACCGAGGATGCCTCGTGGATTCCCGATAAAAATGGCTGTCAGTGTTGAAAGATCCGTGAAAAAGTTTTAAGTCATGTACCACAAAATATTCTGACACAATTGTCGGTCGGTAAAGTGTTACCAGTGTCTTTGATAGTGTCGCGATCACGGGACTACCCACGTAACAATATTTTTATAGCATCAATGTTCAATTATAAGGATCGTGTATGAATTTTGTCAGATTTTTTGAAGAAGTGCACCGTGATAAAAAGAAGAACCGTTGTTCTTTTGAATTGTACGCATTCGGCAGGTATATTAGTACCGTTAGAGATTTATCGTCGGACCAGATCGCCCGGAACGAAACGCAAGAGAATGTGGTTGCGGGTGCCAAACTTTGCAAACTTAAGCGAGCAATGGCGAGCCCTACTGTATCGGGTAGACGGATGAGGCGCGCGAACCTCTTGCAATCTGCAGGACGGTGTTCTTCGCCGGCTGCAACGGCGATGCACATATGTGTGCGCCGTCGGTTGTTCGAGGCGAGGTAATATTTTCTCGTCACGTGCAGAAGAATGCGCTCCTTTGTTGCACATCGACAGACTCTGGACCGTGGCCGGTCAAGAATTACGCGGCGAAACAGAGCCGAGGTGCGAGATGGCGAAAAAATCGGCCCGTATTCATCGGTTAGCCCGTTCCGGTTTTCCTTATGCGTCTCAGAAATATTTCTTAACCGAATCGACTTCAGAAAATGCAATCCACCTTCGGCGCGGCCGTGCGTCTGCATTCGCGCATTCCGCGCGCGTGGAATTCGACCGGTCGTGGCATTCTCGAGTCGTTTTCTCTATGCGCGCGAAACGCGTACATCGAATCGGCCGACGGCTAATGGTAATGAACACCTAAACGGGAATAATCGAACGTGCGAGATCTAGCTCGTTTCGTCGGTAGGAAACCGGCCGTCCCTCGATTTCGTAAAAGAGCATTAATAATTTCGAAATTTCGCGCGTAACCGCATAACTCGACCGCTTGCAGGTCCGGCGGCTGTAAAGGTCCCGCGAATTCGGACCGTTTTATCGAATAGCACCAGATCGGAAACGCGAACATTCGTCGCGTTCACCTATTCGCGTTCCGCCATACGTAAAAAGAAGCTTTATTCATCGGTATTTTGCTAGACAAATTAATCCGCCGTTTTGCCAGGAGAAAACGCCTTCGAACACAACCGTAACCATTGTATCGCTTCTTTAACCTCTTAGGCACGATGCGTCACTATAATGGCTTAAGCACACTAAATTGCATTATTAATTATTAAACTAAATTGTTAGAATTAAAGTATATGCATCATATCTTTAAGAAAAATTATATTTTTATAATTATTAGCTAGATTAATTTAATAGCTATCGTCGGTAATAGTATTCTCCAATGACCCCACATTAGTTTACAGCAGTGCATCATTGAATATCGTAGAAAATGTTGGTCTGGTCCAGAACCTTCCCTTAAAGCACGCGCCTCTAAATGTACCCATGCAAATGGATTTGTTCAAATTCATTGTTTCCATATTCCTCTCTTCCGAGGAATTCTTAACCCGTGTTCAGACGTCATAAAATGATTCTCAACAGAAAGAAGTGATCCGATTTCTTTCCAAAAATGGAAAGGAGCGCCTTAAACGAACGATATATACCGAACAAGTACATTGCATGAATTGCAGAGAAACGGTTCGACGGTTTCTGGCAAGAATGCGTAACAAGAGAAGTTCCAACGATAAATTGTTGGTAAGTTCGTTTACAAGCCTACCAACGGCTTATTCCCATATCGCGAGACAGCCGGCGGAGCCGTTACACGTTTCTGGTACAATAAGTTTGCAACGCATCCACCAATCACGACCGCCATTTCTCAGGCAATTGTTGGAATCGCGGCGCCGACAGAAACAGATACACGATTATAATAATGCTACACTAACGAGGAAAGATTATAATAATAATCCAGAACGACGGGCGCGTATGTGCACCATCGAGGCCCGATTCTCCAATTTTCCTCGTTCCCTCTGTTCGTCATTGTTCGAGCCGTTAGGCGGCGAGAGAGCCGGCGTGTAGGATTATTCTCGAAGCGTGGAAAACAACTTAACGAAAGGAAACACTTTCTCGCAGTTCCCGCTACGGCAACCGAGGACGAGCTCGAATACAAGGAACGAACGGTACCGTGGCGTCCGTACACTCCGAGCAAGAAAACTCGCGCCGCGGCCACCGTTCGCGGACGTATGTCGCATTCCGAGAGTTGCCTACCCTCGACATGATCGTGAGACTTTGTCAAGTTACAAATGGCAGAACGTGACGCTCGTTTGCCCCGTCGGACGTTGTCGGCACGTAAGAGAAACCTTGCTAACAGGTCCCCTCGCGGACCACCATTTTCCCAGCCCTGGTCAACGGTCTACGAGGTATGTTCGAAACCGGAATCTGTTCGTTTACCTGCCACGGTAGCCAGAAATCGCTAAGACGTGGCAGCAATTCATCACGGATACGTCATTTTAAAAAGTTTACGTAGCAATATGGTGGAGGACCGCCCAAACTAGAATATTGTTGCGAAGGGTTCGGCTCCGCCTCGCCGGTGAACACATATCAAAACTCTAAATAATTCTTTATTTACAGACAATATCTTAAAGAATAATAAAAGTGCATTATATCTATTATATATATTATATTGACTCGCGTCTATGCACGATAAGTGCAATCTTAGTATCATACTTATTAAATTCAATACATCGGCTTCAATATATTCCATCTGTTTTAACCCTTTGCACTCGAACGGTGTCTCTCAGGCACCACTGAAAATAGCTGCAGCACTTTTTAACTCTTTGGCCTATAACCACGAGTCTGACTTGTGGTAAAAAATTTTGATCCACTTTGAAATAATAAAGACGCCCTAGACGTCTTAAAATTGCTACTTTGTACCGAAACGTTGTTTATTATTTCACAATTCCTTTTGTTGCAACGAAATATACATGTCATGAAAAGTATACATTTTGCGCCAGTTCGGGTACATAGCTGAACAGCTGAATAGCACGGCGCGCGACCGACCTTCTTGATTAATATGACTAGCACAATCGGCAGATACCGTGTAGGCCAAAGGGTGAAAACAATCTTTACATCGCTATACTTGGGTCAAAGAAATTTCTAAAAATTTAATCGTTGCAAAGACGAATAATAGTAAACAAATTTCGTATGGATAAGAAGAAATATATCGTATAGAATGAAAATAGTCTAAGTCAGAAGAAATGCCTAAGGGTTGAAGTTAAAACAGCTTCGAGTGCAAAGGGTTAATACCCATGTATTTTAAAAAATAACTCCGAAAGCTAAATTGTCGAAAAACTCTGGACGATACCGATTGGCTGTCGATCGTTAATCGCGAATAAAATAAATTACAGAGTAGTTTCAAATTATTAAACAATTTCCAAGTGGTTACCGAATATCCGGTAACTCGGTACCCTTTACTCTATCTCGAGGCAGCTTCTCGAATCCTGCGGAATGCTGTAACACTAGGCACTGTCGAAATAATAACCGGTCTCGCCGGCAATTGCCGTTGCGTTTCGATTGCCCCCTACGTAGCCTCGATTAATTTCGCGGCTGTGTTTTTGCACGCGTCCGCCCGCCCTCGATCCCGTTGCCCTGCAATCGAGCCTCGATTGGCTATCGGCGGACGTTTGCGGATTTCAAACCTCCCGGGCGCTGGCCACGTTAATGTAGTCCGAACCTGCGGGATATTAATCGTTCGCGGCAGTATTTGGGCAACGATATTTTGCCGCTAAGCTGTGGGGATGCATGCAAATTTATGTTTACGCGGTTGACAAGGATATTGGATGGACTGTGCTCTGTTCGGCTTCGCAAAACCATAAAAACACCGTGTAAATATCGGTCTGCATTGCTAGACTTCAAATTCATACCTATCTCTATGAAGAACTGATCAGGTGCTCTAGATTCTCAGACCTTGCGTTCCTTTCGTGTACTTTTTGCTCGAACCACCGATGATTATTTCAAGAAAGTTTTTCCTTTGCGAAAATTACGTACGCGGCATCGTTTCCGAGTTATTAATGAAAAACCACGGGCCATCCAGAGACCCCTCTGAACGCTGCCGTTGCTGTCGTGCTCGAATCGTGAACAAGAAACGCAACGATTGCTTATTGAAATAAAACTAGCATATATAATTATAGTACTAATAAGAAATATAATGTTCGTCGATAAAATAAGTAGCCGTTGAGACAAAAATGAATGCCAAGGCTAGTTCGACAAAGGATTGCTTCGTCTTTAGAATGAGTATAACGTGTTACGAACTTAATAGATGTTTATAGAGAAACGAAATGAAAGTTGAACCGTGTTTTCTTGGTTTGCCATTGTTTAAATTTAATGAAGTTTTTTTCATTTATCTGAACCAGATATTCATAAATTGTACACGCAATCTCTCCGCTACAGTCCGCAGGAATATGAGAACAGAGTTGTTTCTTATGCTTGTTGTTAGTCGAGTTCTATCCCCGCCGGTTAGCCTACTATGTAATTTACTGAGAAAACTTTTTATGTATGTTTCTCAGTCTATTTTCCAACTCATTCAGACTCCAGCGAGCCCGAGGAAAGAAACAGTTAGTAATTCCTGGACCGTGCCTCTCTGGCTAATGGTCGGGACAAAACACGATTGACAAAAGCATTTACCGTCGCTCGAGGAACGGAATAATAAAAATCTTCGTTTAATGATATTTTACCATCCGCGGTCGTTAAAAATTACATGTTTCGCGTTTGCTGCACGAGTCTCGTGTTGCAAGATCGTTTACGGTTTTTCTCGGTTTAATAACTCGCGTTACAATTTTCAATGCCCCGTTTTTCGGACGCTCCTACATTAATCTGCAAAACATGTATTTTCGCACGGTATAATTTCCGCGGATGGATTTTCGATCGGAGCAAGTTTTGCTCCGCATTTCTATCGTGCCGCGGTAACTTATGATAATGGAGCTTATAATCAGGACAGTCTCTAAACCTGCTAGCGTTCGATTGGAAACTGGGACAGCGTCTGAAGCGTAGTTTCCGATCGTGGGAAGTTGCAGAAGCGACCCAACCGTGACAAAGAACATCCATTCTTTCGTGCACCTTTGGCAGGTGGAGAAACTGTTTCCGCAGGTGTTTTCAATCGTTCGTTGTTACGCCAGATTATACATTGTTATAAAACGTGCTGTTCAGCCACGACCCGAACCGTACAATTACGGAAACACATTTCAGTTTCCCACCCTTGACACTAATTTACTTTTAATCATACACTTTCGTGGCTCTTTCCTACGCAGGATTGATTATACGTAAAACCTACCCACCTGCGCAATCTACGCCGAACAAATATTAATAAAAATTATTATCACGCAATTCCTTGGAATCCGTCGCGTTTACGAACAAAAGATTTTCGCGTTTGATTAATCGTACAACGCGAGCCCCGTTTCTCTGCGAATCCATTTTTCGATTTGAATTCTGGAATTAACCGTTTGCACTCGAATGGCGCCTCCAAAGCGCCACTAAAAATTGTCACACTATTATTTAAGCAACTTTTACATCCCTAGGTCTACAGTTAAGAAATCGATAAAAATTGTAATGCTCTAAGTGCGAGTAACAGCAATTAATTTCATATGCACGAAAGGAAATCAACTACGTACAACGGATGCAAAGGATTAAGATACTTTGAACCTGGAACACGTTTTTCGCTGGTTGCAATACCTTTGAAATCGTGCGCATAAAATCGAATACAGTTTCCTCGTGCGATTGAGTTTTTAGGAATTTATAGATACGAAGGAATTTAATGATATGAAAACTGTTTTGAATAATGGTATGGCAAATTTTTATCGGCGTCTCGGAGTCGCCATTCCAGTTAAAATATGATGGGCCGCGTATTTGAAGGGAGACAATTTCTGGCGAGCGAATATTACAATTCAACAGATGCGTGAGGAACGTTCTCGCATCCTGATCGAATCTTTGACTTCCCATTCAACGGCGACTGAATATCGTTCTGACCCGCGCGCGATTCATTTGCATGCAACGAGGTTGTTCGAGGGGGATCGTCGACGTCGCCGCGACGCTGAACATCGAACTTGAACCTCTAACGATCATTTTCCTCTCGGTGCATCTTCGCTATCGAGCCAATTCGGAAACGGACAATCCCGAGGCTGGCTCGAAAATTTGTCAGGTAGAAATTGTGAGATTGTCCGGGGAATACAAATGCTGACGACGCGGGAAGATCTGCTATCTCGAATCTATCCGTGTCCCGGCTCTAGGGACCACTTCTGCATCTCACAAAGATCATCGCCTTGGAATCTTGTATTCCGAGTTCGAGCTCATCCTAAATAGTCCTTTAACCGCGTTCAAAACGGGAATAGAAGAAACGTTGCATCGAAAGATCGCAGTCTTTGTGAAAGGCAACGAGAATTTGCTTCGAAACCGTCCAAACATTCTCTTTGCGACCGATCGTCTAAACAATCTAGAAAATAATTATTTTTCACGTAACTTTGTTATTTCTTAATCTCTTAGAATGAAGTTGTTTAAGAGGTTAATAGCACATCGCTTATTTTCTATTTCGCCGTTTATGTATTTTAAATAAGCCCTTTTCAGACTTTGGACATTCCCCACAAATATTTTTGCAGGCAGATAAGGTTGCACTAATTTTGATTTCGCCAAGAATTTCATCCAACAAAGTACAACAGCATCCAATACAAAGTACAAAGAGTCAAAGAGAAATTGAGCGGTTTATGATAATTGTGAAGAAAAAGTGAATTTACATGAGAATCTATTAAATAATGATTTTTCAGAAATCAACGTATAAGTTGTCTTATACTTCGCCGACCAAATGCTTCAAATAAGCCTTTTTCAGACCTTGACAATTCCTCAAAAATATTTGTACAGCTAGATGACGTTGCACTAAATTTGATTTCGATCAGCATATCGTATTTCCATCAAGGGCATCCAATTACAGTAAAAAGAGTCAAAGAGAAATCCAACAGTTTACAGTAACTGTGAAGAACAGTGAATTAAAAAAGTTATGTTACATTTCGCCGTTCAAATATTTCAAATGAGGTTTGTTTAGATCATGTACATCCCCCAAAAATATTTGTACAGCTAGATAATGATCCACTAATTTTGATTTCGATCAGCATATCATATTTCCATCAAGAGCATCCAATTATAATAAAAGGAGTCAAAGAGAAATCGAGCAGTTTAGAGTAATTATGAATAAAATTAAATTTACAAGAGAATCTACTAAATAACGATTTTTCTGCAATCAACGTTGCGTCCACAAATTATATTACATTTCGCCGTTCAAATATTTCAAATGAGGTGTATTTAGATCATGCGCACCCCCAAAATTATTTATACAGCTAGATAATGTCCAACTAATTTTGATATCGATCAGCATTTCATATTTCAAACAAGTGGATCAAATCGCAGTAGAATCAAAGCAAAATCGAACGTTTTATAGTAATCTGGAAGGAAATGAGCGAATTTAACACTAATCACTTAGAATTTCTACTATTCTTATTACAATACATGATTGAATAAAGAAATCTATTGAATCGATACCAATGAAAGAAATTTGATGACTTCAAAAATAGTAAAATAGAAAATCTAAACAAGGTCATTTGACCCACTGTGGTAGGTTTAGTGTTAAAAGTGAGAAAACTATCGTTTCTTCCGTTTGGAAAATTTATGTTTTCGGGAGTCGCAATTTGTTGGAGAGACTCGCCATTTGTAACGAAAGGTTTGCGGAATGCGACGAGGTTGGATTGTCTCTGTCTCAGGATGCGTTTGAAAAAACGAGGCAAAGGTGTATGAAATTTCCGAGCTCTTCCGATTAACTGTATCAGACATACAATAGTTTCTCCGTTGAGTAACGTGTCCCAGTAACTTCCGAGGAGAATGAACGGCTGTTTGACGAGAAATATTGTAACGGAGTTCGTAGTGGGACAGCGGTGGGACGATGGCAACTGTGCCAACTGAAATTTCATCCCTCACACAGATCTCGCGCGCGTGCATGCGCCAGTGTGCGTGCATGTGAGGTAACGCGGATACGTGAAATTGTTGCATGGATTCACAATGGCGAACCGATTTCCGGTATTTCGAGGCTCCCCTCGTTCTCGCTTCTCTTTCAAAGGCTCTGCGACGTCCGAAAAGTAACCAATTCTTTCGGACGAGATGAGGATTTCTGTGCGAAACAAGCATTTCCTAATTGTCAGAAACGGACATCAATTAACCCTTAACAGTCCAATGGCTCTGGAATGGTCAATGGAACTGTTACCCGATCATAATTGCATTTAATGAATCGTTAAAAATTGAACTGTTGTGCGTACAAATAACAGTAATAAATTTAATATGCAAGAAAGAAAATGAACCATGTACAATGTAATTTTTCTACGTAAAAGAAATGAAAAGCGAAGAATATTTAAATAAAAATTTATCGTAGAGTCAAATACAGGCATCTTAATACTTTATCGACTGGCGATTATTTCAGAATGTTTCCAGTTCATAATCCATCACTGAAAACTTTTTAATGGATCCCTCAACGCCGACAGCAATTTTTATTGCAAATCAACAAAGCCTCCTAAATAACGTTATCTAATAATTTCGTTACAAATTACAATGTAAATGCAGTTTACTAAGCCTCATTTTGTTACGTAGCAATTATTGAAAGATTTCTCAACCCTTAGCACTCCGATGGCGCCTCTGAGGCGACAACAAAAATTGTTCTACCATTATTCGAAACAACTATTACAAAAGCACAATTGCATTTAACAAATGGATAAAAATTGAAGTGTTGCACGCAGGAGTAATTATAGCAAACTTGATGTGCACAAAAAGAAATGAAACTATTCTAGCTCATAAAGTGTCAATTTTGGAATTGAAATTGCTCGGAGTGTAAAGGGTTAACAGGCCTATTTAAAGTGTTAATATCGTGTATATTGCATTTCTTATGGCGTTGTACGTTCACGCACCAAGTGGCACAGCGATCATTTACTTTGGATTGCGTTATGTTGAAACAGCAGAGATTTTCTTACTTATTTAATCGTTATATATATTATATAATAATAATATTATTATTATATATTTATATATATAAAGCGTGGGTCGTATACGACCCACGGGGCTTGAAAGTCTTTGAAAAACGGGTCTAGCACAAAACGTGTTAAAAATATCTCTTCCAATTGCTCTAATCGATCGAAAATGGTAAATTCCGTTAACATCTTCACAGTTTCAATATTCGCAATCTGCATGTGCTTAAAATTTTGTGAAAGGATGCAACAATCCCCAGAACATTATGCAATATCAATATGCAGGAACAACGATGGAAGCCAGTGTTACTATCAATGTATTATTCTGTATGAACTCTGCATTACTGTGACCAATCTGTATGAACGCGACTGTCCGTCTGAATTGAAACACACGCATAATGTGAAATAGATTTATAGCATCGCTGTCTATCAGCTAACAATAGTTATTAATTGTTGTTAATAATTGTTGCGATCGAAACGGAGGAAACTTGTGTGAAACGCATGAAATTCGCATAATAATCAACCTGTTACGGTACCGAGTACTTTTAAGAGCCGCTGTGCAAACAATTTTTCTGATTTGCGCGCAGTACATGCACCGAGGTTACAGTTTTAGTATACGAGATTGTACAAACGTTCCACCAGAAAGAATTCGATCTTGTGAACGTGTCAAAGTATGAAGACTCCCCGAGGCGTTCCTAGAGCCAAGTTGAAAACGATTCCTAGGGAGATTTGCTGCGTAATAGACTCGTCGCGTCCGTTTCTACGTGTTCCTCGAGGAGGACCGGTCGTGGACCGCATAATAAACGGAAGATCCTACGCACGAAACCGTCGTGGCATGACGTGACGTGGTCTCTGAGGTCGTCCGGAGATGAACAGAGACGAAAGATTGAACTGGTGAAGGGACTGCTACCTCCGACTCCAAAAATCAAATTTCTACAATTTCCGAGTGTTCCGTGTCCGTTGAACATTGAAAACGTGTTCGCCTTCTGACGAATGTTTGAAAATCCTTAGGAACTTCAATTTGTGCCTAGAATATTTTCCCTTCCGTTTAT
>CM052091.1:11544893-11560653 GCA_028453745.1 Agapostemon virescens
TCGGCGAGTATTCGTGGGGAGCGGAGGTGTCCAAGAGGCTCTCTCGAGAGAGAGTCCGGTCGGAGCGGCGAGGAAAGAAAGAGGCTAACGGAGTAGAGGCTTTCGCCTACTCGACCCAAGAAACCTGTTCGACCGGTCTTGCTTGGCCAATCGGCTCTCTTTCTCTCTCCGTAACCGTCTCTCTCCGTCTACCCCCGCGTCCGATTCACGTAAACTCGCGCAGACGGGCCGAGTCGACTGCAGGAACACAATGATACGGCCGATGCTACATTCGCCTCTCGAATCCTTCCTTTCGTATCTCGGATCCGAAGTCTCCGGAGCACCTTGGTTACCGAACAACCTCGTGTAGGTACTATGTGCAGGGACAGAGAGAGAAAGAAAGAGAGAGAGAAAGAAAGAAAGAAAGAAAGAAAGGTAGAGAGCGCGTTCGACGGTGACCATTGTCGGAACGTTTTATTCACCGTACCTCCGGCCGTGATATACCAAAATTATTTTCTCTTCCAGCGGAGCTTTTCTTGTACCGTCCCTTATAAACGGTTTGTCGCACGATTGAACCCCCTTTTGTCGAAGAAATTCAATCGTGGAATCCCGGTCGCGAACCTGCCACCGTATATACCTACCGTTCGAATCGTTATTGGAAGAGACGTCCTGCGAGACAGGCTACCAATTAACGGTTTCACGAAGCCAGAATAATAAGAAACAAAAAACGAGAGAAAAAACGACGGACGATTATACGTAATTACCGAAGGGGAGATATCATCCCTTAGTATCCCCTAATAAGACAGACACGCGATATTTCCCGAGGGCAATGCACTGGTCTCCCATAAATAGTTAATGCTCCTCCAAGTGTCTGAACTCTTCGCGAAGACTGGACCCCACTTCGAGGATCATTGAACCTACACATGCAGCCTTGAACCCGTCGACCGGCTTTCCTTGTTGGTGCCTTCGCGAAGGTTCCAGGAAGTATAACAATCATGGGTAAAAGTACGTTCTTTCCTCCCTCCCCTCTACTCCTCTCACTCCTTGTCCCCTTTGTTCTGTCTTTCGTTTCCTACAGCCTCCAGACTCCGTTCCTCCGAGAGATCGTCTAGTCCCAAAAATCTTGGTGACCGTGCCAACACCGCCTTCCGACCACCTTTCCTCGCGTACCTTCTTTCGAACCGACTGAAATCTTAAGCACCGTTAATAGCAAACACCCAACTTTGTCGTCCCGCACTTTACTCGACGATTTAAACACTATGAAAGGATAACTGTCTACAGCGGCGCGCTTCATTGGGAATATTAAATTTGTCTAGCTGCTGTTTTAGAAATTAAAAGCGTAATCCTAATCGCATACGATGTGATACTCATCCTGAAAGAGATACCGGAAACAACGAATCTTCGGAAAGATACTAGAAGGTAATTACTATTTTTAATTACTATCGACGAAGGGGGTCTAAATTAGAAAATTACTGTCTGTGCAACTTATTTCCCTACGATCGCGTTACAATTTTACATATACAGGTTGAGTAACCAAACGTTTGCACCTCAAATATCTTTGTTGTTTCTAAAGATACGTAAAATATGGATGTAAATTCTGCTTTCATATTTTAGTTTTATACGTTTTCTCTGTCCATGACTTTGAATGACCTTGGAATAATATAGTCACTGAATTCCTAATGAAAGGTACTATCATTGTAGGTGTTTAAAAAATGGTGGTTCCATTTAAAAAAAGTCAAGGTGACCTAGATATCTCTAAAAAAAATGACAAAAACAAAATTTTTGTATAGCATTATATGTCAGCCTCGTTGTACCATTCAACTTTGTCCTTACCATATTTTACGTATCTTTAGAAACAACAAAGATATTTGAGCTGCAAACATTTGGTGACTCAGCCTGTATATTTGTTTAAAATATAGAACGGTAGAATACTTTGTGCAGCTGTTTTTAAAGATCGACCTAAGATTAACCCTTTACACTCGAAGGTATTTTAACTCGAAAACCAAGAGATTCCTTTTGACCTAGAATGTTTTCATTCTGCCTGATCTATTTTATTTTATGGATATGAGTTCTTTTACTGTTACTCGTTCTTGCAACAATTAAATTTTTATTGCAATTAAATTTACAGTAGTTGAATCATTTACCATTTATACACGATGGTGTGGCAATTTTTAGTGGTGCCTCGGAATCACCATTCGAGTGCAAAGAGTTAACCCTTCTGACTTGGGATATTTTCATTTCACGTGATCATGATTTCATCTTATGCACGTGAATAATTTCACTATTACTTGTCCTTGCAATAGTCACATTTTTATAAATTCTTTAGATACAAGCATAGCAATGTAGAAATTGTTTTAAAGAGTGGTGTGGCAATTTTTACTGGCGCCTCAGGGTCGTCATTCGAGTGCAAAGGGTTAAAGCAGAGCAGCGAACATCGAGGAAGATGATGAATTTCGACTTGGTTCCTTCGAACGCGAGATCGGTTAAGACAACTTGATTAAAGGATAGCTATAATATGTACCGCGCGATTGGAGTCGAACTGGCCGTGTAAATTGGTCACGAAATGGCGGTAACCGTCAGCCGGGAACCGGGAATCGGTTTACAATCGGGTAAGTCCGGGCACACAAATTTCACGGAGCGGATTGCCGACGCGTTCGATATCCGTCAGCGTCGGCGGCGCGACGTTCGCCGTGGCTGAACGTTGATCCAACTTCGTGCCGTCTTAGATATCCATAGCCCCAACAACCACTTAAATCTTCCAGTCGCTGCATGGCGGATTCGTGGCTCGAATAGAGTAGGTAATTGACCAAGATTCTCTCTCATAGATCTCCGTTAGGGGATGGCCCGCATTATGTGTACTACAGACAGCGACGGCGTAGTCGTCGTCCTCCTTCTCATCGTCTGCGTTCAGGTTCGTCGGGGACTCCTTGTGTGTGCCTCGGTGTGAAAGTGTCCGATCGGTGTGGTGGGCTAGTGGCCTCCAGAGTGCACTAGCGACGGGGTAATTACGAGCAGCGCACCCCGTCTCCGCCGCCGACGATGCAGATCTATGATCGCAATGGATGGCCCGCCGAGAGCGACGGAGAGCGAGAGAGAGAGATCGTAGGGGAAACGGTGAGAAAGAGAGATAAATAGATAGAGAGAGAGAGAGGGATCGTAAGGGAAGAGGTGAAAGAGAAAGAGAGAGCGCTAGCAGATCCGCGAGAAAGCGCAGAGGAGCCGAGGGGTAGAGAGGGCTTTGCTGGAAGAAGAATGGTTCAGGGGATGGAAATTCACCGGCTTTAGAGCACCGGGAGGAGACAGAAGACTTTATTAACGTCCGAAGGAGGAAGGAGTGTCCTTGGAAGACGAAGGACTCGTGGAGCGAATCGCGGATCGCCATGTAGGTCTGCGCTACCCTTATAGTCTTCCCCCGGTCTCGCTGCTCTCGACTCATTTCCACCCTAATTCTGGGGAATCGTTCACGGTTGGACACTCCGCGAGTCCCTATCGCGAAAGCCCTTTCCCTTTGCCCGCGACAGACGGTATTAAACGTGTAGTTATCTAAAAGCCGGTGTGCCATTGAAGCGAATTAGTCTTCTCGCGCAGGCCGCTAAAGTATAACAAACTGCTAGGGTGGAAGCACTCGCGGCAGTACGCTAATACTTTACCCCGACCAGTGGTTGCGTTAATACATTTCGTACGATCTTAGAGATGGAACTGCTTCGTTTTATGACTGCCCTGAGTTATCTCTAGACCGTGGATGTTCGATGCATTTGTGTCGGAAATTGGCGAATCCAGAACTGGAAAGACGTCGGACGTGACGATATAAAAATACGAACTTGAATGTTTAATAATAGTGGATTTTATGTACTGTAAATAATTTGAAAGATTTAACGCATTAAATATTGAAACCAGATGAAGAAACAAGAAAGTACCATGAAAATTATATTTTTAAAAATGGATGGTGATTAGCCCGAGACGTTATCGACTGCAAGATTGTAAAAATGGCCTCCCTCGTCCGATAGTCGAAGAAATCGATCAATTAACCAATTAATAACCAATTCTCGCCGCTAATTGAACACACACAATCGAAACGCACGCCAATCAAAAATTACCTCGCATTAAATAACCGCTGGCGGATAAAGTGTCGAGTAAATTGGAAATACGGTGCACAAAGGGGCGAGAGTAATAGGATAAGAGCAAAGGTGAGGCGCAGCAAAAACACTGAAAGGAAATATGCAAATTTCGATGAGTACACGCAATCGTGAGCATTCGTTGCCTTGAGTGTAACTGGTTCGTGATGGAACGCGTGTATCGTTGGTAATTTTACTCACGGAACGCGCATCCGGTGACGGTACGGTACCCGTGAGTCGTGTGCGCGACTACAAGTTGGAGAGATTCGTCTGTGCATCGAAATACGATTTTCCCCGCGGCACCGATGAGACCCGTGAACTGTAAAGTGTAAAGGATTATCGGCGCCACGGGCATGTAATTCTATCACGCGAAGCGTAGATTAACGAGACCGATGCGATCCACACACCATACAGAAATTGAAAAAGGATCAACGCCGGAGATACACGCGAGAGACGTCGCAGAACGAGCGGAATCAACGACGACTAGATACAGGATGCACAAAACCGTCCTGAGAGAATTCCTCGCCTTTGGAACGGCGAAGATCTGTCAGAAACTTTGCCGCAAAATGCCGAATTGTTTTATCGTCAAATTATATCCTTCACTCGTTCGGAGAAACAAATTTGCGAGTCGATCGTAGAGTAATCTTTGATCGTTGGAAAATTATTGAAACGTTTTATTATTATCTAAGTCGATCTTATTCGCGTAACATTTGCATTTCAAATGAAACCCATGATTTATGCTATCATTCGACTGTTTATTAACGTAGATTCGTACCGGAGTTATGAGAGAATGCCACGTTTCGATGCCTTTCATATGCCTCAGGAGTGTTTCTTTTCAGTTCTTGGACGTTGCGTCAAGTTGTCGAGTCTGTATGCTGCGATTACTCGATCGTTAATGTTAGAATTGTACAGGTCAATGTTTCTATACAACAAATAGCTTTATTGAATTGAGCCGTTTCTTTTGAAAGTGGCGTAAGTCTATTTAAAAGAAAATCGAATCAACTACAATAATAGTTACATTTTTACAAAATCTTTTCATTCTGAGACAACTTTAATATATTTAAAATCGTTAAGATTTTGTAACACGAAAATTTACTGGTTAATAAAGCGATGAAAAGGTTTATTTTGAAAATGGCCTAAGACCCATTGTGAAACTTTCAAATGGATATGGAAAATAATTATGCAATCAAATTTTATGAGATCCCAGCTTTATGTTTAATTGTCAAAGTAACAGTTGAATTATCAATGTGCAATGAATTTGTTTTAAACAACGGAACAGTGCCTGTCCACAGAAAATGCGATTTTTAAAAGGCTAAAAAAGACTGACGGTGAAAGAGTAAATTGGTTTAAAGTACGTTGGATGAGATTTTTGAAGTTAAGTTTTTAAAGTTAAGTTTTTAAAGTTACAAGCGTCTAGTTTCACAATTCATCGTTCGTTTCGTTCTAAGATTTGTTTCAAGCTGTGATTTGGATAACCGGTCACAATCCTTTCTCCGACCAGACGTCTAGTTCCATGCGAGCCAGTTTAGAGGGAGGCCCGCGGTATCGCGATACAGCACGGAAAATAAAGCGTCTTTGCGTAACAGAACGCAGAGATAAATTTACGTTTCGATTCAATGGCGTCGCCGCCCCATGGGCAGGAATTACAGAGACCGTTGTTAGTCCGTAGACTCGCCGTGACATGAATTCAACAGCGTGGAAAATCTTTGCCTGTAAATTACGCAATCGAAACGATCCTCGGAAATGTTTCTCGTCGATCGAGTTCCCTCGTTAGTCGCCGGCATTAATAACAACACCGGCAATCTGACCGAATCAATGGCGGATTGTCCCAATGATTTCTCTAAACTTTTTCCCGTCTTTCTTCTGTCGTGTTAATCGCACCGGTGTCTTTTCGGTCGCGTGCACGAAACGCGCGGGGGATAATTGCGCAACATAATTTGACAGAAATCCGCGAGTACCGCGGTTGTAATTAATTGACGTAATATCGTATTGATTACCATAATTCGCGGGTACGTAAATTTCGAGCGCAATTGTTGCGATTCGATCGTATATAAATTGCGAAAACGGAGGACCCGCCCGCGAAATACGCGCAGCGGCTACAATTAAGAATATTGATATGCCGCGCAGGGAGTTTCGCGGCAATAAATGTCCGCGAATATCGCCGAAGCGTCGGTGAATATTAAGAACGGTGTTGCGAATGTGTTTCGGCACACCGAGATGGACGATGCGTAAAAGTTTTCATCGGGAACCTCCGCTTGGAGCGTTCGGCGAGTTGATATCGCGACGGCGTCACCGATTCGAGCCTAATTAAACAAATATCGTGCTAGAAAGTGCCGCGGGCAAAACGTTCGATAAACTTCGAGAACCGTCCTCCTTCAGGGTCAGCGAAGAAAACGACCCTCAGCCAACGGCTGCTTTGCGACGAGACAGCGGATCGGTTCAAACGACAACAAAGATCGCCGGTTTGCATCGATAGAGGTGCGACGGGACGCAAAAATCAGCGCTGGTAGCGCGTTTTTTTACGGCTCGGACGTCAAACAGATAGGAATCGCTATAATAATCAGACGCTAGTGAAACCCGTTCGAGCGTCTTGAAAAGAAAGAGAGAAGAGAAAAACCGTCGATTGTGAGCCGGGGAAAGGCAATTATGTCCTTGCGCCGAGAACGAGTACCAGAGGAAGACGAACAATAAATTCTAAACCGACTTCCATCGAGGCTGGTCTGCTGTGACAAACGAGGAAGTACCAGACTGGAAGAAAGGGCAGAGTCACGACTTTCAGCGTGGCGTGGCACGCTGGCAGATCCACCTTGCTCGTCACGCCGCAGCCAGAGAAAAAGAGAGAAAGACAGACAGACAGACAGACAGAGAGACAGAGAGAGAGAGAGAGACGGGAAGAATGAGAATAGCGACACTAGCTCGTTGTTCTTTACGGTCCTCCTTTTTCTTTCGATTTCCTTTTTGCCGGCGCGGCGCGCACACGCCGTTGAGGAACTTAGGCGACGCTGACCGAGAGCCGACTAACGACCTAACGGGGCCAATTTATCGGATGCAACTGTGCCACGATGACTCATCATCATCCCCCTCCCCACCTCTCCACCCTATGGGACTGTTAAAAGTCAAATTACTAGACTCGACCATCGAAATTGACCTTTCGCGATAATTGAGTCCTCAGTCTCGGGAAATTAGAGAGCCGCCGATGTCGCTTCAAGAACCAGCACTTGGCCCGACTACTTTCGGCACCGAGCCCGAACGCCTCTCTCTTTCGTTTGACTAACTGAAATTCGCACGACGAGCGCCCGGTATGAAGACGTACAGCCCCAGACATCGGAATTAACACTCGCACACGCTGCCACGGTAATTGCCGCGTGCGGATCCCGTCAATTGAATTGGATCAAAATCGCTGGTTTCTTCGTGAGAAACACGGAGGAACGACTTACTTCGGGGTGAGCTATTATTCTTGGAGTTCGATGAATTCGATAAGACGCCTTCGACGCTGAAATTTTTCTATTCTGCTTAACCTCTTAGGCACTATGCGTCACTATAGTGGGCTTTCCGGACGTCATCTTGTATTACGATGCGTCACTAGAATGGCTGAAGCACACTCAATTGCATTATTAATTATTAAAGTAAATTATAAGAGTTAAAGTATATGCATCATATCTTTCAGAAAAATTACAATTTATTTATCAAAAACTTAATTCCAATGTGCTCTGCCGTACAGAGAAACAGTCCCGTGCGTAATTCAGCCGTGCCTAAGAGGTTAAGCTCCGGACGATAGTTCCTCGGAATTGTAGCAGTTGATCTTTCAAAAAATGCCGTAAATATTCATTAAGGTTGTCTACGTAGCCTAAACGTCCGAAGGAGTCCGAGCGAACTTTATAATTCGAATTGTGGTGCAATGCGTCAGAAAAGGAGGCAGAAAATTTGCTTCCAGAAAAGTTTTGGGGTTCGAGGGTAAACTAAAAGGAATACGATCGGTTTACCTTTTCTTTGCAAAATAGTCCTGCTGTATCATAATTCCAAACAAAATTACGATATTGAAAATGAGTTGTCGGCTTATCACCCATTAGAAAATCCTCGGCCAAGGAGTAATTCGGAAAGTGATGGAAACATTGCCGGTATATAATGCGCTACGAATCACGAGCGGGGTAGTGAAATACATGAAGTACAATGAAATACGATTCTTTGTATCGAACCTAACGCTGGCCGACGTAAAATCGGTTTCAGCTTCGTCCTCTTCGAGTACGCGCATGGAAACAACGCGCAAATGGAATGTAATTGCGGGGTATGGTGACAGTAGATTGCACGGTGCTATAGAACACCGTGCAACGTTTCCCCGCGGAGGACGCACTTCGGTAACACGCGACATTACAAGGCCAGTGAAAAGTTGCACGTGTCGCGTATCCAGCGGCGCATCCCGCCATCCATCCCCCAACGATCGAAATAAATAGAAGGGTTAAAGGAGCGAGAGAAACACCGGTTTCGGCCCGTGAAAGGCAATCCGTCGCCGCGTGCACGGCTCTAAATTATGCCAGGCATATTTTGCGATCTGCCCCGTGGAACGCGCGGCAGCCGGTTGATCGATTTTCTGTCGGAAAAATGATACTGATATACGAGGCCCAGTCGATTCCAATTCCCGTGGGGTTCTACTAGTCCCGAAGAATATAACGGCGCACTGATCTGTAAGTCTGCATGCACGGTGTGTTCCTTTTGCCGACTGCAACGCGCGTGCAGTCTCACGTACCGGGTGTGTGCGTTTACGCGTACGGTTGCACGCGACCCTGTCACGAGAAAAAAAAAAAGAAACGGCTATACCGCTCGCAGAGGTCTCGACACCGAGACAACTTCTTCAAAAGGGAAAGAGCGAATTGCTCACGCAAACTCTACGCGCGTTCTACGTCGAATTAGACGCGATTAACGGTCATTACTCGGTCGTACTAATTAACGGACAGTGGCTCTCCGCGAACGGCCTCGCGTAATTGTCCCTTCCTGTCCGGTTTTCCAACGGTTGACCTTTCGACCAACGACAATTGAAGCGATAAGTGACCCCGTGCACTTTCTACCCGGCTCGATGCACCCTCGAAGATTGGTCTCTCTTTAAGATCGAAGTTCCGAGGCAACCGGAGTCAGCTGACTCACCCTCCCTGCATATTTACTTTGCTGTTTCCATAGCTTCGGGTTGCAACCCTCGTCGATGGGACAATCATATCGTATCGGTAAATTGAGAATATACTTTGAACGTCGTAGAATAATGGTCGATAAAAGTAATTTCGCGAACGACGCGACTTCGCTTTGAAATAAAATGTATTCTTACTTCTTCCTGACCCTAAACAAATTTGTTACAATGAATGCATTAGCACAAAAATTTATGGTTAAATCTGGACAAATAATTCTGTCACCTGCGTGTGGGTGACATGGCAGTCAAAGTGTTAACTCTTTGCACTCCAAGCAAATTTAATTCCTAACTCGAGACGTCCTTCTGTGCTATAATAATTCCATTGCACCTGGTTCATTATTTCCTTTCGCGCATATCAAATTCGTTACTGTTAACCCTTTGCACTCGAGTGGCGACTCTGAGGCGCCACGAAAAATTGCTATAGTATTATTTAAACAAGTTTAATATCGCTAGATTTGCAGTTAAGAAATCGATACAAATTTTAATGTCCTAAGTACAAGTAATAATAATTAATTTCATATGCACGAAAGAAAGTAAAGTATGTAGAATGGAGTTATTATAGGTAAAAATATTGTTTCGAATTTGGCATGGAATTGCTCCGAGTGCAAAGGGTTAATCGTACGCCAACGCTTCAATTTTCACTAACTTCTTAATTACAAACATTTGTAATGTACAAATTGTTTTGGATAATAGTCTGCAAATTTTCAGTATCGCCTCAGAGGAGCCCTTGAAGTGCTAAGGATTAATACCTCTTTCCGAAATGGAATGCGAATCCAGAGCAGTCGAGCTGACTCGTAACGAGAAAAGATCTGGAAAAGACCTCCGCGATGAACTTATCGCAAAGTTACGAATACTAGAGTCGAAGAATGAAGACGCGTCTTCTTTCGCTAGTCACGATTGAGAAACATATAAACACTCCTACAATTCATATGCAATCTTCTCGTGATCAGCTAGTTGCAGCCACGGCCTCGTCTCGCCTGCCACGTGAGAAACACAACGATGCATTCCGTCTACTAATCAACCCTCGGGTTATTCGGCGACCTTGCCGATCAAACGCCGCCGGGTGGAATAGATTTCGAGCGGGTCGCGCGGGTAGGTACACAGTCGCGTCGCGTCGCGTTGACGTGAATGGATTCAATTGGAAGCTATGCGTCGTCGACGGCTAACGTCGACGTGCGAAGGCCGACCGGCGCGATGCGAACCCGTGCCCGTCGACCCGTTTAACCCGCCGACACCCGAAGTTTGCGAGAACAATAAGTCGACCCGGTTTCAAGGAAGGACGGAGTACAGCGTGCCACACCGTTTCACCGGACGGAATGCAAATTTTTCGGTAATTCATAAAAGTAACACGCAGTGTCACTACGTTTTTACACTAGATTCGCTGAAAGCGGCTATCTTACAGTATTTTATAAAAATAATGTGACTCTTCACATTTTTAGCTGAGGAAATGTTGAGTTATTCCTTACAGATACATTTGTACGATCGTAAACTCTTGTTCTACAACGAATTCTTTAACCCTTTTAGTGGCGAACAAAATATCATACCTGTGCGAAGAATACCGGGCCAATTTAACCCTTTGCATTCCAATGGTGCCGCTGAGGGGACATTAAAAATTGCCATACTACTTATATCCTTATATTTGTATTTAAGAAGTCGGAAAAATTGAAATTCTATGCGTACGAGTAACAATAATAAACTTTTAGTAGAATGGAACTATTTTACATCAAAAAGTGTCTCGATTTTGGAATTAAAATTGCTTGGAGTGCTAAGGGTTAATGAATTTGCTAAGATTCGGGAAGAAGCTCATAAAAATTAAACTTAGAATGATATTTAGAAAATTCAAAAAGCAGCATATTGTGAAATAGAGAAAGAACAAATTAATGTCAATTGTATTTCAATATTTGTTAAAAATCATACGAATGATCATCGATATAAAACATTATGAAAAGCATAGGGATGAGTTTCTTTTCTACAAACAGTACTTGCACATAAGAATAATCATCGCTTGATTACAGCCTTGCGTAGATCACGTAGTATGAAGTGTAAATATTTCATTTTCGTAATTCGCGTTGCAAAATTTAGAGATTCTGTCGCATCCACCATATTCTTCGAACTTAGCACCCTCCGAATATCATTTGTTTCTGTCCTTACAAAATTTTTTGAGGGGCAAAAAATTCAAAACTGAAGAAGATATCAAATAAGCACCGGTTCAATTTTTCGCATTAAAAGATAAAACATTTTTCGAGAATGAGATATACAAATTGCCCTTACGCTGGCAAGAAATCATTAATAATAATGGCATTATTTAATAAAGTTTATTGACAGTAATAAAAATTTGTATTTTGTTGTATTCCGAAAACGGACAGAACTTTCCGGTAGACCTAATATAAATTGAAAAGGTCATCTAATGAAGTAACGCAAAACCGTCACTGTCTCCTAATTATGATAAAGGCAACGGAATCGTCCAGAAAAATTGACGATACGGAAAAAGGATTGTTAATCAACCGCTCCTCATAAATGACGCAAAATAAATTACGGAATGTCTTGAAACGAGAAAGAGCCTCTAAATCGTGGCTAAATAACCGGCACCACCTTTACCCTAAATTCCACGAGCATAAGCGGCGAAAGCGTATAGATTCGTCATACAGATTTGCCGCGAACGCACGCTCGGGAAACGTATTTGCCGGTATTACGGGAAGCCGGGTCGAAGACGGTCGGTCGTTTCTCTCTTTCTCGTTCCGAGACGTGTTCGAGGGCGAGGCGCGACCGGCGAATTCATGGGGGAAGCTGCCCATAACGGTTACATGGTTTACGTTGACGTGCAACACGCGCGTGCCTCGGTTGCACCACATTTCAGGGAATGACGTGCGCAAAAGCCGCCGTCAAGTCTTGCGTACCAGATCCGGATGGCGATACACGCCGATTCGGCGAAGTTGATTTTCCGCGACAAGACCGGCGCGCCGCTCGCGACTCGTTTCCCGAAGCGGTCTGTTTAACTTCGCAACGACGTTAACGAATTAATAACACCGTCCGCGAAGAGACGGTCGATTTTCGAACGTGCCGGCGATCGTATCCGCCGGAATATTAATATTTACCCGGCTCGAATGGGCATAGAAAAACTACGGGCACGTCCTAAAAAGGAAACGCAGAGTATAAATTCTATTTGCATTGCAGATTACATAAACGATACGTATCTCGCTCGATGCATTCCCGATACGCGCCGCGCGACCAGGGAAAAAGCCAAACACTATTAAACCCGCACCGAAACCGGCTATCACCGTAGATGCTTTCGTTGTCCAATATACGATCAATTATATATTTAATGTCTCAATTTATATTTTTTTTCCCTCCACGCAATTCCGATCGGGGATATTGGTCGCTTCAGGGATGACCGAGCCACGTGTAAACGCTCGATAATTAATTCGTTCGCGTCTCGCTGCCGATAAAGTTGATGCACGCCGGTCCTACGGGACCGACAAAAATCGTTCGGCGATCCTGTAAAGAACGCGGACGCGACTGATCAAAATCCAATTAAAAGTCAATAACGAAGCTCTCGCGGTCGCCAATACCGCCGCCGGTTATCTGATTCTGATAATGATTACGCGCGTCGCCGAAGCAATCGGCGGGCGGGTCGCGAGCGCGAATTGAAAAGATTTGCGGGGCGTCCATAAAATCAAGACGGTATATCAAGCAAATCCCCTGATCGAACGGAAAACTTGGCAAATTGCCTGTGTGCGCTGCTGCCGCCGACGCCGCCGCCACCGGCACCGGTCGCGCGGTACTAACCGTTTCGCGATCGCATTCGCAACAAGGGAACCCGACTCGGTACCGCACCGTTGCGAAAACCATAGTCCGCTTATAATTAACTCGGAATTCTTTCGCAGAATTCACGGTTTCACGACAGGCGTAATTGGATCGTTCGGCAAGAACCGTTCACGTGCTATCGACGGAATCTAATTAATTTTTACTGGTGAACGGACAACGTTCCTTCGACGACAACTCCGAGAAACGTAACGCACTTTGTAAAATCCGGTGAAATTTTCTTTCCGAATTAACCCTTTGTCTTGCAATTTAAAATCGATATTATTGCTATTTTTAAGAACTGGAAGAACAATTATCACATCTTTTATAGCATTCATTAAATATTAAAAATTTATCGAACGATTAACATTTTTCGTCTGACGCTCTAAATGCTGCTACAACAAAATGGTTGACACTATCTGCTTTAATTTATGGTGGAAGGTTAAATATAATAATGGGAACCGTTTTAAGAATTAATTCGAGTGCTCTTTTAGTACATCGCGAGTGGAATTGAAAATTAAATTTGAATACGACAGATTTCGTTACGTGCAATTAAAAAGCGTCGGATAATTGATCGCACAAGTCGCGCTTCTGCCATTAAAGCAGGTGTTTCGAACAATTCTAAGTCACTATACTCTTCTCTGTACACTAATCAACGTTCGTACCCTCTAAGAAAATGTATCAGAATATATGCATCGGCAAATGATTAAATCGTGTATATTTTCAGTCGCAAGTTGAGCGAATTAAATCAGGCAACGAAAGTAGCTGCTAAACGAATAGTTTTATTCGGCTGGTTAGAGAGATTACAAAATTCGTAAGAAGATAGCGTGAAGATAAGATGAAAATATCTTTAAAATAGTTGGTTTCGTGCTGTGGTCGAAAGAATGCGAAAAGATACTAATTCGAGCGTCTGGAACAATTTTCTTGGTAAAGACATTTTCGTTTCTCCAAGATAAGGTAGGAAAACCATCGTGGCAAGCTCATTTTCGACAATGAACCCGGTCTGTATTAGCATTCGAGTTTGTTCCAACACGCGAGGGAGCCGAGTTAAGTGGATAACCCTGTACAATTTTTCAAAACGGTGCTTCGACGCGAACTGGAGCCCAGTCGGCAGTCTCGTAAAAGCGAGTGCAATATTTAAAAATTAAAACTGCCGTTTTTTTCTTTTTTCCCTGTTATCCAACACCTACACTCAATCGTGTGTACACACTGTGTTTCCTCGTAATTTCTATAACGATCGCATGCGGCGTTTGTGAATAGTTAGCAGCAATATACTATGCAAACTGTCACGCGACGATACCTTAAAGTCTATGGAAGAACCAAGAACTATGTCGGCTGGATGTTAGAGACCCGAAGCTATGTATAGTAGCGGACGTAGTGTGAACATACTGCGGTGATGTTTCAGAAGCCTGCTACGTACGGTTCCGTAAATAAACCTGTTCGATCCGATAGAAGCCAAACGACGACAACATTCACTCCGTAACTGTTGCAGTGATCACTACCGTAACTGTGAACGTTTTATGCCCACCACTGGAGGGATCTTTCATGGAGTCGGTCGAGCTAGGAAGTATCGAGAACAGTATCGTTACAGTATCGAATATCAGCGAGACTCACACCGATACAAATTCATTCATTTTATTTTTATAGAACTTGTGACAGCTCTACCTCCTACACTCGCCACTAGATGGACAATTGGACGACTTTCTCTCTAGTATCCTAACCGCCTTCCGATATCCCAACGTCTAAGGCAGGCTCTACTAGGTAGCATTACCCCACCATCACCTTTTTTAATTAAAATGATACCAAACGTAATATAGTCGCGATTAAAGTTTCAAACACAAAAGAGGCAAAGACTCGAGGAGATTGATTTTTAGCTTTTCGTAAAAAATACGAACGTCCACGCTCTCCTATGGAAAATTATTGGCTGCGACATGTTGCGCAAGTTCGTCCAGATCCAGCTCCGTTTTTAAGCGTGGAAAATAGATTTTCCGCGTTCCTGCGCTTTCCCCCGTCGCGAGACACTTCAAAGTTCCGCGTGTCGCGGAGATACGCAATTAACCCTCCAACTGTACAGCCTGAATCTATTTTAACTCAGAATACTGGAATCGTTACTTAGTTTCACAGATTTTAGCGACTAACGGTTCCTACGGACTGGCGACAGATTTTTCGTTCTGCTATCGCGGCGCGCGTTACGTTACCCGACTGTTTATACTCTGATTCGTCTATCGGCGAGCGGCCCGGCAAGGCCCGCCTGACGGCTAACCGTGGCTTGAACGAAACGGCACAGAAATTCGGCGTGGCGCTTAACGTGTTCAAGAGGAAGGTTTGGGGAAGATTTTAGCGGTTGAACCATGTCGATAGCTCTAATACTTTGGTCGGGGAACGACTTCAAAGATTTACCAAATATTGAAGGTAAGCCCATTCTGAAAATCGCAAAAAATTGGGGAAAAATTATAGGTCTCCGATTCTTCTGTAATTTTGGGAACACGTTTCTAGACGCTCGGTCAGAGTGTATGGCAATTTTCAGGTCGATCGGAATCGAATTGAAGCCGTGGCGCGACTTTGAAATGTCGGGGCGTCCATCGCGAAAATGGGAAAAATTGGGGTTGATAAAACGAAGCCCCCTGGATTTCCCTGAAATGCTGGCCTCGATATTGAGTAACATATTTAAAGAGGAAGGTTCAAGGAA
>CM052091.1:11565653-11577337 GCA_028453745.1 Agapostemon virescens
TGAAGGTAACCCCCTTCTCAATATCGCGAAAAATCGCGAAAAAATTAAAGGTCTCCGATTCTTTTGTAATTTTGGTTACATGTTTCTAGATGGGTAGGCAGAATGTATGCCAAATTTTAGCTCGATCGGAATCGAATTGCGGCCGTGGCGCGACTTTGAATTTTCGGGGCGTTCAATGGCGAAAATGGGAAAAATGGGGTTGATAGAAGATAGCTTTTGAAGTCCCCTGATATGCTAGCCTAGATTTTGAGAGCTCTGCTTAACACGTTAAGCGCATTACGTTACCCGACTGTTTATACTCTGATTCGTCTATCGGCGAACGGCCCGGTAAGGCCCGCCTGACGGCTAACCGTGGCTTGAACGGAACGGCACAGAAATTCGGCGTGGCGCTTAACGTGTTAATAAAAACAAAACTTGTAAAAATAGTAGGTCTAGTGGTTAATGCAGTTATTTCAGATCTTTTGCTTTCACTGTATTCCTCTAGAACGACGTTCTAGGTAGAATAATAAAAAGCGATATTTATCGAGAAGCAATTGGTCTCGTACTTCCTCGAGGAGTTTTTACGAATGATATATTTCAGAGGACAAATGTATCGCTACGTGTCTCCAACGGTTAAGAGACAGTCTCGTCGAGAGGAACAAGCTGTACCATTATCTTTCGCACGTTCCGGTCCAGTATTATTTCTCGTTGGACATTTCAGCACACATTCCGCGCAACAATATTTCTTCTTTTACGAAATAACGATGGCCGCTAGCCGAGAAATAATACCTGGAAGGTGTAGCACAGTTTTAATGGTTCCGCCGTGCCGACAAGAGCGGATCGACGAGCTATCGTCGAGAGCTGCGTACAATGAATTCGATTGCGTAACCATCGGGAGGGAAAGTTGCGAGCGTGCGAGCGTTTGGTTCGCGTGCACTTTACGAGGTCCCTTTCCGTGACCATGTGCTCTTTAGGATCGGGTCAATATCCTCCTTTCATCTGTTTAGCCACGTGCAATTAAGCCTTACGCGAATGTCCGTCGATTAGCCGAGGGCCGCGTAACATTTGACGCTCTCGGAGAGTTCTCCCTGGTGTTCTTTGACCAACCGCCGCACGCCGCCACCGCATCGCCCACGCCTGATCGATTAAGCAGCCAATTTGCTTCCGTTGGTTCTAATCATTTACCTTTCGTGAGCACCGTATCGCGGCCGAATCGAAATCTACTAAGTGTGTCGTGCACGAAACTTCCACCGCATCGCTCGCCGAATCGAATCTATCGTTCCCTTCTCTCTTCGAGAACAACTGGAGACAGTCTCGAGGACTAGAACGCTGGGAACGTCGTCTAGAATCTCTCGTCTGTTTGTGTGCACGTGTGTGTGTCCGCACTTACGCCACTTGCGAATCGACAAACACGGTCCTGAGATTTTTTGCGACATTCGTGTCGCAAAGTTCGTTTAACCCTCTATGTTCGAATCGTGACATCGACGCACTGATAAACATTGCCACACCATTTCTCGGAACGGTTATTTATTTCCTGATTTTCGCACTAAACTTGGTTCGAATACTAAGGGCTAACGCTTCGACCGCCATCTGACCCGAAATATAGGCGACGGAATTATTTATGCATATTTAACCCCTTGCCCTACAACAACGAGTCAGGCTCGTGATTAACCCTTAACGGTCCGAAAGTATTTCAAGTTTATTTCCCACCAGGTCCAGCTATTTTTCATACGAAGAGAAGCTGTAAAACATTTTTAAAGCAAGTATAGAATAATAACAATAATAACAATATGATTTAAATTTGATATTCTTTTAGAGTAAGTAAAAGTGCAATACCGCTTATATGGCGGCATTGGTCCGTTAAGGGTTAAGATTTCGAACTGAATCATCTACATATGTATTTTCTTAATTTTCTGTAAACGGGAATAACATTTTGGAGAATAGCTAGGCACGCAGTAGCTATAAATATGTCTTTTCTTTTTGTCGTTCTGCAGAGAACAAAGAAAGTCTAGTCACTGTTATTGTAAAATAAGTCGTAGGCCAAGGGGTTAAAAATAAATTTGTACGAGAATTTGGTCGAGATCCGAGGAATATGAAGAGGTTGAAGAATTGCTACGCTTTCAATCATTAACTTATTAAATAATTCTGATTCAGTAGAAACAAATCGTCTTGACCAGCTGTCGCACCCGAGGGTTCGGCAGAAGTCATCGAGTAGCTGGGATAGCAAGGCAATGACCTAGGTCCGATGTTTCCGGAGAGTTATATAAATGGCCCTGGAGGGAGACGGAAAGCGTCTCGGGGAAAACGTTCGCGAAAAAAAAAGGTTCGTTTTCGCCAACGGAAAACTACCGGAACCACGCGAATATGGCTACCAGATGCGGAGACCCGTGACAACAGGCTCGCGCTGAACCTCGCAGGAAACCCAGAAAAATAAGAATCGGGTAGGTTCGATGGTATAGAGCATAAGGCGACTATCAGACCGCAAAAAGATAAGATAGGCAAAACGTTTCCTCGTTTTATTCCCGAAGTTTTGAATTATCGTGAATAATGTCTGTCTTTGCTTAATAAAAAGTTTATTTGACCTTAAGTGTAAATTATTGAAAATAATTCTGTTTTTGATTTAATTTTTTTTCTTATACTAATAATAACCTCAGAAAGTAAAAATATATAGGTGTCCGAGTTTTACTTTGAGCCAGTGTACATAAAAATGCCGATCGAAAGCGTTCAATTCGTTCGTCTACTTTCTCCAGGAAAAGCTTGGAAATCTTCGCTTTTAGATGGCCGCCGTTCGGACGATTCGAATTCATTGAAAGCAACGGGCTCTGCTAGTCACGACGAATTATCGCGCAGGATGATGTACGAAGCGTTCAGAAATTCGAAACGGTGTTTCATAAACTCGTTTCGTTAATAGCGTGAACGCAACGCGTCCATTTCGCTAACGCTTCGGCCACTCGCGCGCCCCGACGCGTAACATTTATAATCGAGATAAAAACGTATCGCTGGGTCTCGGTACTTTCTAGCCGCGGGTTTTAACTTTCCTGGTAAACTGGACGTGTCGCTTTGATAAATCTTCGGCAATGAACTTTTCCGCGTGAATCATCGGCTTCGCCGGCAAACCACCGTCGCGCGTTTCGTACGAGGATACGCGGCGGCCGCATCGACGATGAAAATCGTCAAGCGCGAGGGACGTTGACCCATCTGCAAACGCGTACGGAGAAGCGTATCATCGTGAATCTCGATTTTCATTAATTACGTGCGAATGCACACCATCCGACAACGGTGCTCCACGTATTTTCCTGGCGGCACAACGCTCCGGGACCGCTTTAGAAAACGCCCGACCGCAGACCCCGCCGTGCAAAATACAGGATATGTCCGGCGCGGTCCGCGCACACGGCCCCACAAAACGAGATGGAACATCGCGATCGAACACAGTTGCATGTGTAACAATGCAATTCGTATAAACTACTAATACCTTCATTATGACACTATCATGCGCAACCATCCAATCATGCGTTGATCGTAAGTGCGCGTAGATGCATCAGCGATGAGCGATCGATGATGGGCTTATCGCGTTGAAGCATCGTGAAAACTCAATTAACCTGATTCTATGCTATCAACAGCGGATCTTCGGTTATCGCTCTTATTTGCCCGCCACTTGCTTGGAAAATTTCTATGAAACCACTTCCGATTAGTTTCATGCGTTCCTGCGTCGTTTATCCGCTTTTTCGATTTTTACTCCGCAGCGTTCTTCGATTTTTACTCCGCAGCGTTCCTCGATTTTCCAGATAGAACCACGAGGCGGATTAAAACAGAGTCTACCGTATCTCGAGCATTCTACTAGTCGTCTGCAGCATACTGAGAAGTCAAACCTCGAGAAAAGGATGAGACGGTATTAAATGATATAACCTGCGTATTTAACACTTTATCGACCGGAAGCCTATTATTAGGCTTTTCAATATTTGCGCTGTATCAAAATGAAGCTTAAAATTCTATTTTTACATTCCAATTTGTAACAACATTATTAGACAATATTATTGGGGATGCATTGTTGATTGGCAATAAAAATTGCTGTCAGCGTTGAAAGAGCCATTAAAAATTTTTCAGTCATGGATCATGGGCCTTACAAAAATTCTGAAATAGTCGCCGGTCGATAAAGTGTTAAGAGTCTCCGAAGATTTTGAATTAATTGCAAACGCCGGAAAAGATTGGCGCAGAAAAGGCCGCGTGTTTTCGATCCAGCATCGAGGCAACGGTCGAACGTAACAGCGTGCAAGGTAACAGGGCAACCCTCATGTTTTAATTAGGCAGGGTTGAGGGGTGGAGCAGGGTCTCGGGCGAAGGGCAGAACGGAAAGAACGTGGCGAGAGACCGTCTTGATTCAACGTAATTTGAAGAGTTTAGGCAGCGGACGCGGACCGAAAATAGGCACCGAAACCTGTTCCAGGGAGAACCTGTTGGTCGTCATAGACGTATATATGTATATATAGTTCCAGTCGCGCCTACTCGCCGGTGCGTGTGTGCGTGAACACGCACGCGTGCAAGGCTGCCACAGGGAACGCACCTGCCACGTAACTTTTCTTCGCAGGGCGACGTTTCACCTTCTTTCTGCCGCATCCAAATGACTCTTGGCCCCGCACGACTTTGATCGCCTCGCCTTTATGGCTGTTTCGACCCTTCGACATGGGTCGACGGCACCGGTCGAGCCCTGCCTTTGGCCCACGGGGCCTTTGTTAGGCCGCAGAACACATTTGCCGAAGGAGAACCGTGTCAACGACCGAAAGAGTAGGTCGCACTTGGGACGTTACGTTACGCGAGCTTACGCAAACCTTGCTCGATTCGTCTACTATCGATTCGTTCGACGCTTATGCAAATATCGACACGCTCATGCCAGTCACCGCAATTTAAGGGTTTGCTGCAATAAGAAGCCAGCTTCGCTTTTGTACGCTGTTCGTTGCACAACCTATCAACCACTTGCCGTGCAACTTTCTTCACGGTTAAACTTATTAAAACGTCTTCGCAATATAAAAATGGTCTACGAGAAACAGGAGCCGTTTAGCGTTAACCTCATAAGCACGATGCGCCACTATAGTGGCTTCCACGGACACCATCTTATATTACAATGTGCCATTATAGTGGCTTGAGTAAATTATTAATATTAAAGTATATGCATCATATCTGTAAGAAGAATTACAATTTAGTTATCAAAAACTTAATTCCAATGTGCTGTGCCGTACAGAGCAAATGGCTCGCACAAAATTCAACCGTGCCTAAGAGGTTAGGCATTTTAGGCGAACTCATTGTCTGCCACGCAAATTTAGCGCGTCTTGCCCTGGTTGCCACGGTTTCATTTTAATATAATTAATTTAATATATAGTTTCAATAATAATTTTGAGAATAAAAATTGATAATCCATATGTTCTCTACACTATATACATTTTTCATTCATCCTTTCTAATAGTTCATAACTCAAATAGCCATTTGTAGCCAATCTAAACTTGCAGCACTGAGATATCTCGTAGCTGGCAGTTTTGGTACAGACGCTTACTACGAAATATCTCGTAGTTGACAGTCAATGGGTTAAACCTATCAACAACAGTCATTCGACCGGTTTCAAATTTATTATTTCGGAATTCTTGAAGTAATACAGATGCGTCTGTAGACATTTTTCAGATAGAAGGGTAAACAGTGACGAGTTTCTAATTTGGTCAAAAGTCCTTCGAGTTTCTCAGCAATGGTCGCACCGTAAAACTGTTGCACCCCCTGGTCATACCCTTATTCCACTGACTTGGAAGGGCGGGTATGTAACGAATAATCTAGCGATTGGGTGTGGTAGAGAAAACGCCCACTGAAAGGTACCAATAAGACGACGCCGCGTGTCAGCGGAAGAGAGAGCTATCTAATGTTTATCGTAATGTCCCCGTTTACAAATCAAGTCCCAATTTTTTTTAGTTCTTCCTCCTCTTTTTGTTAACCTGACCACAGCTCAATTTTAAACCTCTTGACCTTCCTACGCTTCTATTGGAAATGCCTAAACATATTTCTTCGTTCAAGCACTTATTGCAATGAAAATCGTTAAAACATTTCATGTCCATAAGACAATACGGACAAATTACTTTAACGCATTTTTTACAGGTTTAGCGTTGAAAATCCCTTTTGTTCAGAATTTTAGTGGATTGAAAAGCGATGTACAGAGCAGTCGTGTTAAATGCCACAGTTCACGTTTCAAGAATCGTGAGCGGCCGATGTAACGGTGACGCGATCAACGAGGATCGAAGAAGATCTGAATTATCGGAAGACATCGTAGAATGACGAGTCTCGTGGCTGGCGTAAGCGAACGTTCCTCGAGACACGAATCAGAGGATGAATCATTTTCCAGAAATGACTGAGAAAAACCTATGGAAACACGCCCATGTGCGTTGATCTATTTAACATAGATTCCCGAATAGTTTTAGAGTGTTGAACCTGCACAACTGAGCCGTAAATCCTAAACTGATAAGCATCCGATAAGAATCTGCAACAGTATATGAAACCGTTATCTACGATTTTCTATGTGTACAAAAGCGTGAATCATCCGAAGGTCTAAGCTAGATAGTTAGTTACTTATTATAAATTGCAAATGCAATTTCAAGATCCTATTCGTCACTCGGTAACCGCACTGCATTAGTAAAACTTCTGAAAAGTGTCGTTACGATAAATTCAACGTTGACACGCCTCAAAATGACGCGTTCTACTTATTTTTTGACATTGTAAAGGCGCGTCCACGAGGAATTAGTCAACAGATTTATTTCTTCACTTATATATTATAACACAAAAAGGCTGAAACATTTGAGTGGACACATTCTCGTTATTTTGATAAAGTAATGTAGAATAACCTAACGTCGATACCGCGCGGAACACGCAACAGGATCGCTAAACATCTTTCTGGTTGTTTCCCTAGTTCCCCTAGTTCCCCTTAATTCCCTAGTTCAGCTGAACTGTTTGCAACAGTTGCACACGCGAAAACATAGTGGTAAATACGAAAGTTTCGATTGTTATTGGCGCGTGTTTAATTCCAAGCTTTTACATTGTTGGCCGATTGTCGAACGCGGGAAGCTTTGAAGCGCCGAACGAGGGTCGCTCGACCTCTTTTTCGTAGTCGGTCTAGCGTAAAGAAAAAAGAAAAACAATTAATATCGCGCAGACGTTTATAGACGGTCGCCGAACTCGGGGGAGCGACGGTTGATTCGCGAAACACGGACGAGGGAAAGGAAATGCGCGCGGAATGCGCAATAATAATTGCAAGGACACGCGTGCAATCCCCAGCGCATTATACACGGTGTTCCGAGTCGCATTCAGCGGCGCAGCAATCGGGTTTCGTAACATTCTGTTCAAAGCGTTGCGTTACATAATTAACATTCTCCTAAAACAAATTTCACCGCGTAACAGCGATCGATCGTGTTTGCCATCAATTAATTCGACGAGCTCGTGCCCGCAACAACGCGCTTATTGAGCGTGAGCTTTAACTTTTACGTTGGATCGCATTATCGTCTCGCTATCGACGCCGATAACCGCTTCTTCTATTCGAACACCGAGAATATAAATTTCGTATAGAGAATCTTATCGCCGCGGTGAAGGATCGAGCAGAGTTTCGCCGGCATACCGCCGACGGCTCTTTGTCATCGATAAATCGTTCGACCTCGAATTAAAATCATTCCGTTCGATACTTAATAGCCTGCGCGCGATCATTTGATACGTTCCCCGATTCCATTTGCAGCGCGAGGTTATTAAATTTTATATATATAGCAGAGGTTCACTGTCGAAATAAAATCTCTTCCTTTTAACTCGATAATTTTGGTCACAATAGCCTGCAGAATTGATGAGGTCTCTGACCGACCGTAGGTCGTACATTAACCATCTCCACTATTGCTTTACGTGGGCTACAAAATGGAATTATTTAGACGCTGAAGCGACATGCATGCACCTTGCGTACGCTACGAGCAAGCGAATGTTGATTAAAGACTAACATCCGAAACGTGCCTTCCAATGCGACAACTCGGAGCTTCCGCAGGCTAGGACACTTCCGATTCATTTCAAAAGCTTTTGTAATTTAGAATCTTAATATATACAAAATAAATTGCTTCAATCCCATACGCATAAAAACGAAAAGAATCGTAGGGAATAGAAATATTGTAAGTAGGAAGAAATGTATGGTCTTAGAGTTCGAATAAGTCCGAGTATGCAGAGTTAAAGCAGATGATTCGTTGACTCATCAATATTGTTTGCCTAGAAGGAAGGCATCGAGCGTGACAAGTCTCGAATATATTTCTCTCGGTGCAATGCGTCATGGTTATTAGAAGACGACAATTAAAATGACATTTTTAATCGGAAAAAGCCAACCGAAGGACCACTTCGAAACCATTTTAAGCTTTTAAGAGAACACAAACGCGAATAAGAATTTTAATTGAAACCGACGCCAGACTGGTCAGCAATTCTTTGTCGATTCCGTGAATCGCAGCAGTGAACCTAAGTAGGTCGAAAAACCTGACTCGGTAACGAAGTCACGCGAGTGAATTCTCATCGATTCGTCCAGGCGAAGGTAAACATCGTACGGAAACATTGCGAATATTTTGAAGAAAAGCGCCCCGCGCGAGCGAACGTTTCGCGAAAGTTCGCGGACAGAAGACAACGAACGGTTAAACGCATCTTTGCTATTCACGCCCACGGCCTGTTCAGCGAAGATTGCGAATCCAGTTGCGAATTGAACGGTACCGTCGTTGGGTGGTGCATTGCTTGCGATTCGCAGCGTTGAATCGACGCGTGTACTATCTTTAGCGATTCCGATTGCGTCACATTATCCATCGACCTTTCTTTACAGCTCAAGGTAAGCACGAGTCGAGACCAAGTCGCACAGAGCGAGAGGCATTTCGTGTAAATGCGACCTTAAACTTTCCGTGTACGCGAGGCGTTTCCGTCGCTGCGTTCCACGATGCAGCGCACGTGGGCAAGATTAGGATTTCTCTAGCGAAATAATGTTCACCTTGACTGTCTGCCGGCAGGGTAGTTAATTATCCGCGGGTTTTTGTCTGGCAGTCGTTGCAGCGAAACAACCCTTCAACGCCGCTCGGAAAAGCCGTTGTTCCGCCATTTTCTATACAAATCGAAAGTTTCGTCTTAATTTTCCCCGCCCCATCCCAGCGATAATGAAGCTTCCACGGTGGATAATTATGATACAACGGGACACTGATTAGTACACGAGCATGGCCGGTTGCTCGTTGCATTCATTAACTTCTATTGATCATTATTTAATTGAAACTTTCCGGTATTTATCGGTTTACGATACAGGAAGTGGCGCGCACCGCGCGAAACTTATGCGGAAGTTCACCGAACAACAAGAAGAAGAAAGAAATCCAGAAGAGTTAGAGAGGCGTTACTTCGATAAAACGAGCCACATCCATTGCAATTATGTAATGCGCAACAAGAGATATCCTGGAATCGCAGCTGGAGGAAACTGCGAAGATCAAGCCGAGCAATAAACAGTCTCAATGTTCGAGTCGTCCCGTTGCGACGAACACAAACGATGGTTGCTCGATGCCGAGCATTATTCCTAACTTTAGATCGATAAATGCGGTACGCTCGTTTCGTATCTACTTTCAGGCAAATATCCGTTCCGCTTTACATTATAACCAACGGATACGGCGAAATACTGAAACAAATGCCACCGGGGGTAGAATGGAAATTGTCCTCGACTGTGTTAGAGAAAAATTATAAGCTGTTGTCCAAGTCCCTATTGTTGTCGAAGTAGGCTAGCGAACTCCGGCCGAGTTGTAAAAGAAACAAAGTTGCTACGCGAAGTGTGTATTAAAATGTTGAGGAGAAAATATAAACCAAGACGCTGCCGCCAACAGTTTACGACTGTTACATTTTATATTAAAAACTGCCGTTTCTTTTATATTAAATATTAAACAGATATCGTTTACTGCCGTCGCGACTTCAAAACGGGCCTCGAAGAATCGTATCTTTAATTAGGTATTAAAACAACTTCGCTCGTTTCGCTGGAAATTAATTTCTGTGCTAATCGTTAAGTTTGTTAGCAAACATTTCTATATCGCGAAACTCGAGAGACATTGTTTGAACAACGAGGATTCAAAACGGTTTGCCATTTTTCAAAGGAAACGTAAACGAAAATAGAAGCGCCAGAAGTGGAGACCCGGTTATTGGCATAAGAGTTACTGCTCATTAAGAACACTTGAGAAGTTATTGACGATCACCGACAATGGCTTCTGTCCGAACGCCGCCGGTGTAAGAATTAATTATGAAAATCGTGTAAACGTTCATTACATTAGCACACTTTGCTGTACAATGTAATTGCAAACGATCTTTTTCACAATAGTCAATTAGACTGTCTTTCAATTGCCTGTCACCTTATGAAATTTAACGAACACACGTTACTATATTTTCGAGTTTCAATTATTATTGTCAGATAGCAAAAGCTATGTTTCTCGTTCCTGAGATAATGGATCATGTGTTAGCTCGAGTTGCAATAATAAACATTTTCACTTTGGCGTTTCAATAAAGCATTACAGCAACTATGAGGGAAAAGTATAACCAAAACTAAATCACCATCAATCAGAAAAAAGATTTGGAATAACAGTAAGAAAATACAATTAAAAACATTTTAGGTCACAGTTCTGTGGAGCAGTAACCGTTACACAGAGGCAAACGAAGAAAAATCGCAGAATTACAATAAAACAAAAAAAAAAAAAAGAAATTCAAAACTCAAAACTCGACCATAACGGCTAAACTGTGACGACACCGTGCCATTATTTCTGATTGTACGGATGATTGGTGTGCATCGATTTCACCATTAACACTAGAACCACCGAACAATAAATTCAACGATATACATTGCTTTGTAATAATAACGAAACTGCATCTATTCAAACTTTATACGATTTTTATTGTTACGTGTACGTCATTAAAGAAGTACATCGGAAAATTTCTGATGAAAACATTTTTATAACTTCAATATTACAAAAGAAAGAACTAAAGACCAGTCGAAATGACTGGTTAGGTAGTGCTAGTGTTAACAACAAACATAAAACAATACCGAATCAGTCCTCGCAGCAACAAAATCGTTGACTTGTTACCAGTTACTATTTTCGAATCTCCGTTTCAGAAAATAATCCCCCACCGATAACGTATCAGTTACGAGCGAGTGCCGGCGAACACGAAACTTCCGTGAAAATAATTGGCTTTCAACTTTCTAAGTTACTCGGGTGTCATTCCTCATTCACGTATCTGTCCCACAATTAAGACGACCATGATCTCCCATTTGCTCGACCTTAGCAGTGGCCGCACGAATTGCCCCGTCAGCGACGATCGCTATGGCGGGACACGGTAGAGCACCGAACGCGAAACGTTCGTTTCCTTTGGCTTTTTCGAAAAAAGAAGAAAAAAATACTTAATCATCGGTGTTTTCGGATTACCATTACGTCCGACGAGACCGAACCGTCGCGAACACCGGTAAGAAACTATTGAGTTGTCCGGAAAGTTTGTGCAGATTAATTTTTATATTTAACACGTCGATTGCCATGGTGGTCGCCGGTGACCGGCACCATTGTGTCGTTTAAGAATGATTATCATTAAATTAATGGCACTGAACATCGATTTATTGTTGTGGAAGTTAGCCAGATTGTAGTACGAGATGAGAGCTGCGTTATGCGGTA
>CM052091.1:11581389-11659134 GCA_028453745.1 Agapostemon virescens
ATATTTGTCTTTTAGAAGCATAATCTCAATTTCTTTCTGTTAAATTTTTATCTATCTCTTAGATGTAAAGATAGCGATATTAATATTATTTAAAATAATAGTGTGCCAATTTTTCGTGGTTCTTCAGAGACACCAGTCGAGTGCTAAGGATTAAAAAATATTAAAAGATTATATTCTATGCTGGGAATCCCAAAAAATAGTGTACCGTTGTCATAATAAATTAGTATTAGAAAATTGTGGTGCGTGTAAAGAATTTCGCAAAAATTTTGGAATCTTGACTCTTTGAGGCACGGTGGAATTAAAAGCGTCCCACCTCTTTAATACGTGAATATGCACTGTAGGATATTTTTTGACCCACCTCGAAATTTTGCAATCGCTACGTGCAATTTTATTTTCGAACATTCCATGCCTCAAAGGGCTAAAAATATTTGTGTTTACTTTCGTTTATTGGATTCTGCATACGTTAGCTATAATTTAAACAATGAATTACTTTGCATACACACTGTTGCATCCGGATTAAATGTAAATATATTTCGTTAAACTTACTTTAATTCTATAGGGTGTCCCAAAAATGTTCGGGTTCCTCGAAAGAGGTTCCCAAATATTTCGAACGTAAACATAAACAAAAATAGCAATTCTTACTTAAAATATTATGTTATCCGAACCGTACGCTACAAACATTCTACATACGTTCTACATTTGCGAAGCTGGAATCTTTCACGTGCCAGTGAAAAAGTATAAGAAATAATGCATTTTGATGGGCACCGGAAATGTTTTAACGCTGATAAATTACTCCCTCTCGCATTAGTCTCAATTATTCTGTCTCAGGTTAATCATGATCGGCCATCTTATACTGATCGGTGGATTTATTTAATGTATCCTCTACTTCCTTTTTCACCAACGGTTTCTTCTTGGTGAAAGGTTGTATCGAACTGGTTCCGATGCCCTGCTGATAATCGCTTCATTGGGAATACGGGGAAAGGAGTTAACTAGTTTCATGCTTGTGCAGTTAATAGAACCGTTTTTCTCTTAATTATTTAACGGAGAAAATTGTATTCGGCCGCGAGGCTTGAGTAGAAAGCAGATGTATAATAACAAGCTCCATTTGATTCGATAGAACGATTCTTAGACTATTATAAAATTTAAAATACCTGCATGTCTTCCAACGGAAAATAGAATGGCTGGGTTAATTGTACGAGCATTCATCTTCGTAATAAAACAGTACGCGGAGAATCGATGTATGGAAAAAAAAGAACATTTCCAGGCTAACGTCTGGAACCGATCGATTCGCGAGAAGAATCGCAAATAAAAAGTCGAACCTGCCGTCCTATGTGCTATTCGTATTATGTATCTTCAAACAATAACGGATACGCCAAGATATGATCGATGTTCGGTAAGCTGACTTTTGTCAGAGAAAAAAAGGTAAATATTTGAATATTCGGATAGTGTGCGCAGGTATATAGGCAGGTTGGTAGATACACATCTACACGGCGGGTCACGTAGTTTTCCATCGACGGCCGGTGTGTGTCACACTTTCATTCAGCTGTTCCGCGCACAGTGCATTCGCCTTTGCATATAGAACATTTTCTCCTAACGAGCGATTGGTCAAAGGCTATAAAGGACGTTAATATATTGCTGGAAGCTCTATCATATCGCCGACGGTGTACGTCGTGTCTGTAAGAGACTCGGGAAGTGCAATAGAGACACGCCGGTGTTTAAACAGAGATCGATGGGAACTGATGTAAATGGATTGAGGGCGATAGCGATAACGATGGCCACGGGAAACAACCTGGAAGCCATAGGTGACGGTGATGGATTGGTCCGAGAGATCGGAGACGAAGAAACACCAGTGGAGGACAATCGAGGTTGCGACAAATTAGTAGAAACTGATTCGGACAGGCTAGCAAGCTGATAGAGGAAGAATACGACGAGAGATTAGTTAGAAACGCGTGTAGACACGCCGAGACACAACCCGTTCAAGTACCATGAACCTGGTCCATTATGCGGCCAAAGGTTTCGCTGTATCGCGTGGTCTTGAAGATAGAGTGGATATGGAAGGACTCAAGGTCACGGGAGGTCTCCACGACGTCAGGAGGCGCGAGGGATCCGGAGAATCTCGAGGTCCAGATCCGTGGGATCCCAGGGACCTTCGGGACCCCAAGACTTCCGGGACTCCTAAAACTCTCTCCCACCTGTTCCTTCAAACCTTTGTACCTTTGGAACCAACCGTATATTTAGACGCACCGCAGGCTTCTCGAAAGCCGCAGGTGTTTGAGTTGAGGTCTTATGCCATAGTTAATGTCTATTCGTCTGCGCTGCTGTGTGCACGACTCTACCGCCTTTCGACGACCTATTCCCGAATCGGTGTCACTCACTCAACCGAGTTTAATAAATATGAATGTTATAACTCTCTTTTTTAAAAACACTTTTAAACGTTGCCTTTTTGTTTTAATTTTAGAATCGCAATAAAAAGGTTCCTGATGTCTTCAAATGGATCGAGACACGCGTCGTTAGATGTTCGAAAGCAAGTTCTAGTCCCTGTCCAGCGATCCAGAGATTATAGAGCGGGTTCGGTCGTGAAGAAATTATCACTACATCGAACCGCAGGAACGTAAGTACATGTGTCATAATAGAAGGCCCTCGTGCAACGATAGAGCGATATCGAGTAACGATACTAGCCAGACCTAACCCAGATCGGCCCGGTTAGACTAGACGCAGCTTGGAAGCGCGCAAGTGCACGTGTGTATTATGACAATGCTTCGCTATCGATGTTTACCCGGTGATAACGTTGCTGGGTCGTACGAATGCGATTCTCTGCGACGGGCGTACGTGACCGATATGTCGAAGGCCGTCTGGGACCGCGGGAACAGCAACAACGTACGCTAAGGGCGCACACTAAGAACTGCAATTCCGGAATTTATCAGTTAAGATAGCACGACCGCGCCAGCAACTTCGTGGCTGCACGACGCACGGTATTTCGGATGAACATACGGGTAGAATCGGGAACAAGTATATCGCCTTAACAGGAGCACTTAAAACTTTTATGGTCCTTCTACAATCAGCCCTAACACGAAACGTAAATTCATTTCCCTTCCGGATAAAGTTCTGCACCGAGATAGCGAGCGATTTAAAGTTTCACAACACGAGCAAGAACGAGGAACAAAAACTTCCTTATTGAACAATTTTGCTACCTCGATGCCGTTTGATAGTTCGTTTCATCGATCGTTGAACATTTTGGCTGCCGTGTCACCCACATATGGCTGATGAAGTTCTCTCGTTTCTTGATGGAGCTCCGCTCCGAGATTGCGAGCGATTTAAGGTTTCGTGAAACAAGGCTGGGGAACAAAAATATCCCCACTGAATATTTTGCAACCATAATTCTGCTTGATAGTTCGTTCCATCGATCGTTCAACATTTTGGCTGCCGTGTCATACACATAGCTGTTATATGACTGATGAACTTATTTCTCTTCCTAATAGAGCTCCACTCCGAGATAGTGAGGGATTTAAGTTTTTGCAAAACGCGAACAAGCACGAGGAACAAGAATGTCTTCACTGAACATTTTGCAACCATAATGCTGCTTGATTCTATCACTGGTTTTATCACTCGTTGAACACTTATCCAGTTATTTATCCAGTTTCTAAATGAATTTTTATGTTAGTTTATTCATTGTATCAAATTTGTTGGTGATCCAAAAAGTGCAAGAATATTGAAGAACATTTCAATGTCGTATATTTTACTTTTTTATTTTTATCTTTTTAAATCACTTTGATTTCATTCGATTTTTTAGTTGTTGGTTTAGCAGTCGAACTCTAAGGCGCCACTAAAAATTGCTATACTATAAAGTAAATGAATTTGTTCATTCTTCTGTGTATATCTAAAAAATTGAATATTATAATGGTAATATTCTAAGTTAGAAGAAATACTTTAGTTTCGGTGTTTATCTGCTTCGAGAAAAAAGGGTTGAAGAAGGGTTTGGTACATTTTACTGATGAATCATTGACAGACCCGTATTTTATTGAGATACTATAAATTTTTCTGTGGATCTGTTAGTTTGCGTGGTTAATCGCAAGCTGATTACGGGGATCAAGATTTTTGGGGTGAAGTTATGGTTCTCGGTCAAACAATTTCCGTGTTGGACCATTGTTTCCGTATTAGGGTAGAGGAACACTTCTACGGATTCCGCTAATCGAGTTGCCAACTATTGTGTAGGCATATGCGTACGCTTAATCGTATTACCAAGAGTCAATGGAATCTACTCACGGCGTCTAAATCGATTGTTCGAGTAGCAACATCCGGTAATACTTTATTTGCATAAACATTATGCTAGGAAACGTTGACGCGCAGTTTCGCCTAGGTATATATAAAAATTTCATGGTTTTTGTTTAACTAGATAAGGGATGCTTTTAACCTCCATTTTGTGACAGTGTCTGCTGACCCCTATTCGAATCGGGATCGAGACCGAAGGTGGTAGATGGCAGTCAACGTGAAACGCCTGGTCAAAGGCAGCCCAAATTACATCGCTGCATTCTACACTCGCGTGGGTAGAGTGGATCCAGAGGTGCGGGCTTACCAATTTTTCCTTTCAATTAATAAGAAATAATGATACGGGTCCTATTATCGCTGAAAGGTCTGAGTGCAACTTTGAGCAGAATTAAAGTAGAAAGGCTTTTTAAAATGTTAAATATTTTCCGCGGAAAACTAGATAACCGCGAAATCTCGAATATTTCAAACAATGAAAAATACGGATACGGACTTTTTGTTGTTTGTTACATGCCCCCGTTTGTTGTCGGTATAAAAGTGAATCGCTGTGATAACAGTTTGCCAATCAACGCGAAATAATATCACTTCATTCGCCTGCTCATTATGTATTTTGATTAATATTACATTCCTTTTAATTTGGCGTGACGCGCGATAGTACCTGGGATATATTTAACACGAGTACGGAGGAAATGCTTTTGATAGGGCTCGGATCAGCATACATTTATGCAGATATTATCGATATGTTTTAATCAATCATTCCCATGGCCACTAATTTCGATTCAATGGTGACAATATTAATAGGATATCGTTAGAATTAATAATTATAATCTGCAACCGCGAATTGTAAATTGTAACGCGAATTTGCGGAAAGCGACGGTTCATTCGTTGCATTATAAACCGGACGAATTCGGCCGGTTCTGTCATTTTTGTTTCGAGCGCAAGTCTGCCGAGCAGTTTGCCGAGTTTCCGTGTTGTGTGCGTGCAACGGGGGGGTGTGGATCGAGTTCGATTACACGGATCGTCGTAAAATTATTTCTGCGGCACGAACCGTGAAAGCCTAAGAAGTATGTGTTGCCCGGGCGCTGACAATTTTATAACCGCATTTTAAAAGCCCTCGTCCTCCCGTCTATATATCGGCTTTAAAAAGTTATCCGACCAAGGATTACGCGAGTAAAAAAGTTTAGGGCAAATATCTTATCCTCCCCGGATATAGAGCGTTTTTTCATAAAGCTCTCTCTTATAACTTCCGGAATGCCTCGAGTCTGAGGGACGAAGTTAGATTTTAACACGGCCCTCGAGTTTCCGAGGAAAAACGGCCCTGCATCTTAAGTCTATTAGCAAACATTAACGGGGATGAGCTATTCGGATGTGAATGCAGTGCTCGAGAAGTTGCTCGGTGCCTTGTGGGAATACGCACGCGGCGATGTTAAGAATATTAACATCTATTACAGTTGCAGTTGCGAGAACCTCGTACAAAAATAATATTACTGTCTCCACGCTGTTGCGCTAACTGGATTGTCGTTTTGCTGACACTGTTTCGGAACTATTTACCATCGCGTTTGCGGTCTTGTTTATTTAGTCGCTCTCAAACTAACGGGGAATTTAGACGCGTCCGGTTTTTTCCACAATTTTCAAACACTAAAAATTAACTTCTCCGCGATGAAAGGCGTGCACGCTCGTTCTGGAAACTTTTTATCGGTAACCGCGGCACATTCGGATGTTTATTAAACTAAATTTACTAAGTTCTCACCCTCGCGTGGTGTATCGACGATAATCGATATGTACGTACCTTTAGCTTGCAACGGAACATTTTGCTAGGTTCGTGAAAGATCTTATCTTCAATATTTAGTATCGATGCTTTCTTGGTCTCAATTCAATTGTTGCTTTTACCGCAGCAATTATTGAATTGCGTATTGTTTCAGCTAAGCACAAAGCTTCTGGCTTTAAACGAAGAGTTTAAGAAGTAATCCTTCTGATAAGTTTTAACTCTGCAGTTTGGATTACAAAAACTCACCCTTTGCGACTCTGAGGCGCCGGTAAAAATTGCAATACCATTTTTCAAAACTGTTTTCACATTACCAAATTCATCTATATCCTCTAAATTACCCAAATTCAATTTTCGCATAATGCAAAAAGGATTCTACAGAATAGTTTTAGTTTTGGAAATAAAATTGCTTCGACTTCGGAGAGTTTAAATCATTTCGGTTTTCGTGACATTTTCGAGATCGATCGTTCGACAGCGAACGTGTTAAATACAAGATCCTAATGTCTGTTTCGGATTTAATAATGGTGCTCGTAACTCTGAAAGAGTTTGAAGCGTGCGTGGCACAACTCACTAGCTTTTCGCCTAAATCGTTCGAAACGTGCGGGATTTAAAAAAAATGAGCGGAAATTCACCTCGAAACGCGGCGTTCGTAAATACGAGCTTTAACGCGTACCGCTTACAGCGGTAACGGGTAAATAATGGTGAGCCAGGATTGATAAAAATCGGCCCTGTTTTCCCCGGTAAACGCGTCGGCGCGCTGTACTTAAATTTTGTGCCACATCGCTTTTATCACGATTTAATTTAAGCCAAATTAAATATCGGATACGCATGAATTACAAGCTTACATTAATGCGTATTCATTTAAAATGTTTGTCCGGACGTTTCAATCTCTTTCGCATGTTCATTTAATTTCTTGTCAATTCGATTTATGCGCTGGTAATGGTAACTTTTAAAGTGTTTCCGAGCACAAACAGAATATTATCTGTTAATTTTAGATGCGCCCATTGTAATATCCGCGGCGGCGGCGGCAGCGGTTGAAATGATTACGATATTTAACGAAGTGCTATTCATTAAAAGTGATACGTAATCATTGATTATAGCAGTGTTTCATCCTGAAACAGAGGACCACTTTTAGAACTATACAATTCAGTTTAAAACCGTCCGCTGCTTTATTTATTGATTTTTCAAAAAATATTTTTGAAGTTTCCATCTCGCAGACGCGTTAACCTTTCCGTTGTTCCTGATGCAGCAGCTTTCTATGTAATTAATTTTCTGAAAACTGATAAGCTCAAAATATATCCTGACTACACTGTTGGGGGGTTGATGGAATTTACATGGGCTCTTCGTGCTCGTCATTGTCGACTAAGCTATTTAAATAATTTATTTTGGATATATGTTAATTCTGATAGAATTTGTAATTATAAGAATGCATCGGGGTTGTTCCTATGTTTTCATTAATGCCCATAGAGGCGCAATGTTCCTGTGGTTTCTTGCATTATATCCATTTAATTAGCGTGTCAGTAACCGAGGGATTGAATGACGATTTTAATACTCTGCGTTATTATAGACTCTGCCAAAGGGGAAGTTAATGGAACGCGTTGCAGAAAGAATTCTAGTTTTTCTGTTGTACTCGGTGTTCGTATGTTTCGAATTTGTGGAAATTTTTAAACAAACATTCACTTTGCAGCCATAATATTTTACATCGTGCGCGAAGAGGCATCTAATATTGCTACAAATATTTCCCTGGCGTAAACATAAATCGTGGATCGCTACACTCTGAGATGGTAACGCTAGATGTTGATATTAAAATATCCCGCATGCCCACCGGTTCTTGGTTTCCTACGAACTGAACATACGCGAATAGTGTTTGCCGGGAAATTGAATACACACCAAGGAAAAGAAAATAACATAACGCTGTAACTCCGTTCATTTCGTAAGTAATGTTCATTCTTCCTGTACATTCGTGCATTTATAACAGAACTAACGTAAAATTGGCAGTCCCGTAGTAAATTTCACGTTAGCATTACGCGAAATTCGTAATTCTGTGAATTAACTCCTTGGCTTACAATTTAATCCCATGGCTTCTAGTTAAAGTATATCGTATCATTTTCCGTGTGCGAATTATATGAATTATTTGTACGATATTTACAAATTATTTTGTTGCTTCTAATGTGTATATTAGTTTATAATGGAAAGTTTAAAATAAACAAGATCCGCGTACGAAACTCGTAACCTCTTCGTAGCATCATTTTTAGGGGTAGGGGTTGATGCACTCGCACAGCCATTTATTCATTTTTATCCATTCGTTCCCTTTCGAGTTAAATGAAAACATTTTATAAAATGTAGGAGAAAGTAAACATTAAGACACATTAGGAATATTTTCACTTCAGTTTTATCATACAAGATTTTCTAGTAAAAACGAACCATGCTTTTTCTTTTATTCTGACTTTTAAAAACAATTTGTAACGCTAGAAATTAAAATGTCTACGACAGAAATATTATTTTCAGTTGTCTTGCCATTGAAAAAGGTGTTAATTAGATGTGCAGTTAATGAACTGTAAATTTTTTACATTTGTTACAAGAATTAATAAATCAGATAATAAAGTAAAACGGATATTTTTACATTATTTTTTGACGTTTCAAATGATTGAAAGAGAAAATACAGAATTTGAAAACTATACATGGCCAGTTGATTCGACATAAAGTGGCAACTATTATGATAGTCAAGATTTTTTCATATAATTATATTTTCTAACATTCCAAATTTGAAAAAGGACGAATTCAAAGCACTTATTAACAATAACTATAACTATAACTCAATAACAAATATTTATAACAACATACAATACACAAATCAATAGCTTCGCAATTTTCTTCGATGCACTATGCGAATGCAATGAGGTGCATTTTTCGCTTCTGGGAAATGGCTGAAGTTTAAGCTCACGGAAACTTAAATTATTCTGCGGCAACTTGATAAGTTAGGTCGGGTCGCAGACGACCCGACATCGGCTTCCCGTGTCGCGACACGACCAGCGGTTCGATACTTTAAAGGGAGCTTGTTCAGAGTCAAGCGATCGATCCTCTGGTATATCGCAAGGACATAATCGCATTTGCATGCTGTACTTTGATACAGCGTGTCCGTAAAATCCTCTTTCGAATGTTCAATGAATGGCGCTATTATGATCACCGTAACGATCCCAGGCCGCAGTGTCCGAAATTGTCACAGTTTTACGCCGGTGCGGATCAATTTTTTGGAAACGTAATCGAAATATCTGTTGAAACCAGCCGCGAAATCGATGCGTTGCGGGAAACAAAGTTGCTTTTTTCCCAGCGTTTTCCACGGTCTGACATAGAAAATCTAAAACGCGCGGCTGCGTACCGCGAATACGTTTAGAACAACTTCGACGAGGATCGCATTCGGATAATATGACGAATGTGGCGTTCGCGACATCGGGATCGGGAATCATCCAACTTACGCCTCAAATAATATCAAAAGCTTTGCACCGGCTATTCCGTTTCAAACCAAACTTTTACCGGAGATTCAATTTCACGGCAGTCGAGAATCTACTCGAAACAGGCACACCAGTCCGAAGAACTTCGCTCCGTTCGCAAGAAAACTTGCTGTAATTCTTCGAAAAAGATTAGCGGGCAACGGGATTACTTCGATTTAAAATCGTATCTCTCGTTTGTTGGTTTCTTGTCGCACTAATGGCTGGGAAACACTAATCTGTTCATACAAAACAACCAACCCTCGAATCCGAAGAACAGTGGAGCAAATAGATTCTTACATTAGCTCTGGCAAAAATTATTCGGTTGAACAAATTAAGAGTTCGATATTATACTTATTCGTACTACCAATGTGGAAAAATATTTTTGCACGCAATAAAGGCAAGTGTAATGTACAGAGTTTAAACATTGGTTCAAGGAAGGGTGTAATCATTTCCGATCATTCAGAACATTTTTATGGGAGTGTCTACCATCAGTGTCATTGTTCAAAATTTCTTCATTTCAAAAGAATTTATAATTTTGTTGATGTCTTTCCCAACTGTAATTAATTCTCCAGGAAAACGATAATAAAATACTAATTTGGTCACACTATCTAGTACGAGTAATCTACATAATAAATATAAAACAGAAGTTTTTACGATTCGAGTAATTAAAAAAATAAAAACCGTAGCCATCTGATACATCTGAAATTTAAAACCGAGACCAATTGAAAAGCTGCTTTATATATGTTTCGCCATTAGTCGACTCTTTCTCTCTCTCTCTCTCTCTTTCTCTCACTCTTTCTCTGTGTGTGTCCATCGTTTTTACATTTTCAAATCGAAGTATATGAAAATCCTCGGCCACGATTCGTCGGAAAGGTAAAACAACGAAGACAGTATAATTAGCTTTCGGTGAAAAATGGAGCTTTTATGAAGTTCATTTCATCTTCGTGAAAGCCTGTCGCGTATCGAGAAAATGTTCACCAGCGGGATCTGGTTGAAATGAAAAAAAATTCCGTTGATATCGAACGTGTCATTATTTACCGTTGATGCAAGTGCTCGTGACGTTCCCAAATTCTGACTTCGATTTCGCGTATCGCCGCGCACGAATGTGTAGGTACCGCGATCCAGACACAACCATCGAGAATGATCTGTAAACGGTATCAGTGTCGACAACCATCCGTATAATTTTGATCGATTACTGCGGGGAGATGTGACGAAATGCTAGTCACGTAACTATGGGAATCAATAAACGGGGGATGCAGGCCTGACAAATGCACGATTCTTACGCAACGGGACGCGAAACACCGAAAAAACATAAACGGGCACTGTACTCATCGGAGTTTATCGATCACAACGGAAAAAAGACTCTCTATCGAGCCGGCAATACAGTATACAGGGTGTCCTGCATGTCGCGAATAATACAAATTTTCCGTTCGAACCTTCGTTTTCGAGAAAATCGAGTTTTAACCCGTTGGCATACAATGGCGTCTGTTAGACGTCATCCATTTCATGTGCCACTGTAAACTTTGACGTCTCCGGGACGTCAAGAGCTGTCTCTGGCGAATCGATTTCGATTCGATTCGAGTACCAAGAGATATAAAAAAATGTTCTTTTACCTGCTTGACATAGCTGTTTATAATGCTTATGTTCTAAGTTGCTTAATTAACAGACCAATCGATTGTAGATTTTCGATCGAATATCGCGGAAGATATGCTACACAATTTGTCACAATTTGTTACTCAGACCGTCGCAAAATAAATACCCAACTCGATTACAGGCAAAACATTCAGCACATTTTCCAGAACATATAACTTCCACTAACAAAGAGGAATATCCTGCAAAAAGATGCCACGTGTGTGTAAAGAATAATGTAAGAAGTTAAACAACTTGGCAGTGTAAAAAATGTCTAGTTCTATTGGAATATAGGTATATAATAAAATTCCACTCTATTATAAAATATGAAATAAAATTTACATATTTTAATAGCTTCTCTAGAAGCACGTTGTGAGACACGTCTTTTCACTTCGAAAGAAACATTACTAATGAAAGACACAAGAGATCAAAACAGAGGAGGAACTGTCGAATATAAACAACTGAGGATCGAGGGTCCCATGCCGGTTCAATCGATCCTTCCTTTTATAGAAATAATAGATTAATTTTGTTCTAAATTTACGAAATAAATTCCAACAAGTTCCTTTACATATTCCAGGATGCTTTGAAATGTATCATACTTTACAGAATTATTAATTTATTATTTTATAATGTTACTTAACACTTTGACTACATGTCACTCATATATGGGTGACAGAATTATTTGGCAATATTTAAAAATAAATTTCTACGTTAATACATTCGTTGCGTTCAATGTAGTTAATATCCGAAGAATGCAAGAAGGTTGATAGATAATTGCATGCCATACATTTAAAGTTATCGATCACTGCTTTATTAAATAAATTAATTTGATTTTATAGAATTTTTGAGGTCGTCAGTTGAGCAATTACCGCGTTAATTAATGTCCATTAACATTGTACATCCATCTGATTAAATATTATATGGCAATGTAAATTTCATAAATTAGTTCGGTTGAGCCGGTTAAATAGTATTTTTCGGATACGTCAAATTCCATTTTATTTATACGCGAAGGGGTTAAGAACCGGCGGATTCGCGTGCTATAGCATGTGCTGAAAGTAGAGTCGGTTGGTCATGGTCAGACACGTCGGTCGATTCCGATCGAGCGATGAGATTTCAGACGCCTCGAATCTCTTCGGATTTGTACCGTGTACCATGGTACGTATTCGAATCGCTTTGACTATGATTCGAAGTTCGAAACTCTTGGAAGTCCTAATAGCTTTTGAGTCTTTAACGTCTTGATTGTCTCGAGAGTTTTGAAAGTTTTGAAAATTTTGGATCAGAGATGCCAGCGTACAAATTCCCGACGATCAAGACATTCGAGATTCGCTGGTTACCCAAGAGAATATTCAAATTCGGCTAACTCGAAAATCGAAGCGTCGAACGTATAAAAGTTTTACTCTTTCTTTTCGACTGACTTTTCGCTCGTAGAATTAGCTAAAAATCGATTGTGTACGGTATACGGAACACCTTTTGCAATTCATACAATCTGATCTTATAAGGAAGCAGATAATTGGATATATGAGGGACCCCATTGAATCCTACATAATGTGCGTCTGGCTTCGATTTTCAATACTTGGTTTTGACAGGCACTTGCTTCCCGCGACACAATACTTCATGTGTAGGTACGCATAATGCGATCGAACGGAATTAAATCGAATTTCTCCGCAATATTCGGCTGCCGTTCGGCAATTTTCGTGCTTCTGGCTTTCTCGCCGTTTACATCGGTTCTAGCATTCTCCTTCCACCTTGCGAAAACACGCGATTCACCGGTTTTTTTTTCGCGCTAATCGTTTTGAAGGGAGCGCGTCACCGGAAATCAAGTTAGTTTCGTCGAGGGAAAACCGGCCTAATAATTGACAGGCCGCGATACGCGTGTTCCAGTGTGGACACATGGTTGCCCTGCGTTATCTTTGTCATTTTTTATCGCGGTGCAACAGTGCAGCGGACGGCGTGCGTATCGCAAACGAAAAATGCGGGGTCGCGGTGGGATCGATCGGATTTCTCGCGGACCGAAAACATCAAGGCGCGTTGTCCAGATAACGCGAACAACAAGACCACGAAATTCGGTGAGGAACACGCTTATTGTATTGTCTACTCGAGTTTCTTTTTCGGTTTGTTACGGTCTAATTAACTAAATTAATTTTTCGCTTTTTATCATAGAGTTCGTTCATTGTTAGAAAAATGGAAAAAACTAGTAAATAGTAGAGGTAAACGAACAGACAAGTCCCCCGATTATTTCGCATAATCGAAATTCCATCGTATCGTAAATTCAACAAATAATTACTATTCAAATTGAATTCGCGGAGTTGAGTGATCGAAGCTTTTTCTTATAGACTAATTATGCGAAACTATAATTCGAGCAGGGGTTATGCGTAAACAAAAGATCCAAAACGGGCCGGAATTATTGCAGAAACGCTGCACGGAGAGAATTACGTAAGGACGGGAAAAACAAAAGAGCGAACAACGTAATATTCGAGTATTTAATTCGACCTCGCGGAATTGACTGCTACTGCCCTGTTCTTTCACCCGCAAATACTCCAATCAGAGAATGACTGTCATTTACATTGCAAATATTCTCGGCTAGGAGTTGGTTTTTTTGCTCATCATGCCCTTCCGCCGTACCGGTAAACGTTTGTCCATCGAGCCGACGAACGGCGCCGATTGTTTATTTAACGATAGCGGAAATATCGACAGCGAGGAAGATACAACCATTAGCCGGCGTCGGACGCTGCGACATTTCCTTCGATTTCATCGGTCTCGGAACAGCTAATAAGCAGCTTTCAAGGAATCAAGTCGGCGTTCCATCGATAGCGCCACTCCACGGCTGCGTTATTACTTTTCGAAGCACCATTGAATAAATCCGTGACCCAGTTTTATTGTTCACCGTGTATTCCGAAATTTCACAAATCGCCAGCACGGATACGTAGCTCTATGAAAAATCCGTCGTTCGAAAATTATTTGCCAGGTCTTTATACCAGTCCATTCGAACCATTAGATTGTTGCACATAAAACGTCCGACTTTGTTCGGCTAAACGAACACTATATAACATTTATTAATCAAAATATGTATCATTATAATTTACGAATTCCTTGATTGTATTATTTAACTATTATTTCACTTGTCATCGATTTTCTCTTTCGCAAGAATTGAAATTATAAGGGTGCTTCCACGAAAATGTTTTAAATTAGTTTTCTTATTAAAGCGCACATTAACATAAAATTTTTAAAAAATTTGAATAAATGCAATCTCGTCGTTATCGTAAAACAGTGTATACTAGCCTGGTTTATCGCTTCGTTTTTTGGGATTTTTAGCATCGATGAATAGGGCGTTAAATATACCGAATAAATTATATTTAAAATTCTACTAAAACGTTTGAATAATAACTAAAGGTTAGATTAGTAATGTCAGAATAATAAATTATATTAAATAAAGTCATAAATTCCTACGATCCATTTCGAAAATTACCAACCCAGTGGTTGATTAAAGTATCACGACCGCTTGAATAATTTAACGAGTTTCTATTAAAACGATCAATTTTAAAATGGAAATACAACCATAATTGGTTAATGTTTTAAATTATCGTATGCATTTTTAACAGCAGTTATTCATCGCCAGATTGCGAACCTTTGTGAAAAATAAAAATAGTCTGCACAAATCGAACAAAAAGCGTGCTAAACGATTTTCATTGGTTCGGATAAATATTTAAATAATCTATAATTTTTTAACCTGTTAACTGTTCTAAATTACACTTAAAAATGAACTTTTCGTGCTGTGGCTTTAATAGTTTGATCATCTTCCGTGAGTCCGTAGACCAACGTACAATTATTTCTGACACAGAAAACGCGTGAATTGTTCCGGATAGTACGATTAAAGTGTTAAACGATCATTCTGCCACGCGCTGCAATGTAATTCCTCGTTCAAACTCTCAGCTGAATATAAATGGGTGTGACACAGGTTTTTAACGACACACAAATACAAATTTTGTAGACGATAAGCTGAATCCGATTACAAGGCGTATAAAAGAAAAGAAAATTCTGCTTGCAGTGCAACAACGCTGACGGTGTAACTCGACACCGGAAATACGGGCAGCAGGCGGTGTCTCTCGAATTTAATATGTTTTCTTCTTACGAAATGAAAGTTTTGGCGCTACTGCTTCTCTCGGTTTTTTTCTTCGTCGCAAATACAGCGCAACACTGACTTATGACTGCAACTGTGATCTCTAATGAACGTTTTATTTTATAAATTTAATCGTTTATCAGAGAAGCAAATTATTAACCCTTGGCACTCGATTTGCTGTTCTGTGATGTTGTTTTAACTTGCTATACCATTATTGGAAATATCGTTTACATTGTTAAATTAGTTTGCCTTTAATAAACCGGTGTACATTTAAGTATTAATAATTAGTAAAGGAAATATGTGGAATGGAAACACTCTAGATCGAAAGAAATTATTGTTTTCGATAGAGTATTCTAATTGACTTATAAAAATGATAAAATTTTATTTATTTAGATTCGCGAACAGAGAAATCCATCGAGCCGATTTCTATGAAGGTAATTTTATAATTACAATGATCATAAAAATTGATCGTCTATACGAGGAACTAATTTGAATTTCTGAGCATCTTCTTTAAGATTATTGATATTGGATTGTCTTAGATTGTTACTTTCGTTGTGGTCTTCTTGAAATACTTAGTAACAGTGTTTGATCATGATTGGATCACAAATATCCGTGTTTCTTCGAGTTTGAAGGACCCAGACGGTACAAGGTGAGAGCATCGTAGACCAACACCTTGCGGTTGTCCTTAATCACGGATTAGGTATGGTTGTGTTTCGTAATTAACGTACCGCTGCGGTGCCGTCTGACAGAATTACGTTCCAATTGCTTGACTTCCTGTCCTACATCTATAACATTATCAGTTAATAATGCAAATATCATAGACATAACAAATACGATACAAACTTGACAGAACCGTCTCTCAGGATCGCTTAATTTACAGTTTTAATTGCGATTAAAGGAATTATTTTAGAGGAATTATTTAATTTCGTGAACAATAAAGAAAACCGAAGAACATTCACCGAACGATCACGAAATTTAACAATTCACTCGACACGTCGACTAGCCACAATCAGTCACACATGACTGACACAATGTTTTGAATAGACGCCAACGCGAATTCGCATGGCGATACGCGGAATAAATTAAAATATACGAACTACAAGCAATTTAAAATTCCCCGTGATTATAATAAATCTTGACGTTTCGGTTACGGTTCCAATCGAAATCGATCAAATCAACTCGTTCAATCAACGTTCGATCAATGATTCGATCAATTAAAACATTGATTCGATTCCGTGGAACTTTCGCGTACACCGACGTGCCAGTTGACGTTCTAAATATGTTCGGTTGTTGCGAAGTATCGGATCCGTGATGAATTGTGCAGCGGAGAACGCGTGTGGTTCGTGCAATCCGAATATTCGAACGTCCGACGAGAAACGGTGTCCTCGGGAGCGTGCAAAGCTAAATCATGGATCGAAGAAAGCCACGTCGGGGCGCCTTATATTCGAGCCGGTCGATAAATAGGAGGCGATACGATTGAAAGAATTTCAAGAGAAAAACATCAGGCTGAAAAGAAAACATATAACGTCTGTAAACGAAAAGGCAACGGGGGAAAAAGGTGGCAAGAAGCACCATCGATTCCCTGGCAGTACATCCGTGTAATCCGGGCTATCCGCGAGTCGACTTTTTATTGCCAGGTCGACTAATTTATCTCTCTAAGCCCTGGTGGCGTCTCATACATAAATCCTACTGACCGTCTCTGCACCATTGCCCTATTCCTACGCTGGTCATCCTGTGCACCAGCTGAATCGTCCGGCCATCTACTTGCTCTCTCTCTTGCTTCCTCTCTTTTTCAATCTCCCCCCTCTCTCTTTCGCTCTCTCTCTCTCTCTGTCTTTCTCTCCATCCTTCGACAAATTAGAGAAACCCCTCCAAGTGTAGTTGAACGTTGCAAAAAAGCCGGTTGGTTCCCGGGGACGCTTAATTTTCTTACATCGTACCTCAGGGATATTCTGGTCGCTTGAAAATTCGAGATTACTTGACTTCTCGCTCCAAAGAAACTAATCTTCTTCTTTTTTCTCTCCGGTCTGCTGGCACGTGTGCCGACTACGGAGCATTTCCATTCGCTGAGTCCGTCACACTTTACGATACATTATTTTTAACGACCCACTGAACGTCCCGTGGACACGCGATCGGAATTTAATGTCATCCATCCCGAGGACGTCGACGATTTCATTGTGCTCTTCGACGACTTTTGCGCTGACTGCTTCGGTTCTCTCTCGGAGTGGCTCCCGTAATCGAGCTGAATTAAACAGCGGCGCCTTGTTTCCGTTTTGATTTACGAGGGATGATACAGTGAGCAGAGAGTAGGTATAGGCGTCGCGCGCTGCCAGATATGGTACTTGTGTATTCCATTACTGCCGCGCGAAAGGCACCGACCGCACGGCGTCCTCCATTTTCGATCGATACACCGTGTCGATCAATCGTGCTCTGTCAATTAGAAGCCGAATTGTGGCTGCTCCAATCTTGCGCAGGTATTGTGAAATGATTAGGACATATCGGGCTCGTCCCCGTTTATTCCGAGCTGCTTTCCGCTGCCGTATTCTATTCTCGAGTAGATTCGACGCGGCTGACCTTCGTGCGATACCGTTAACGTCTTCGACGTCACGCGATCTGTTATATTAATACATTTATTAGTGGTAATGGAGAAACGTGGTGGTATTTAATAATGCACGCAAAGGGCGAGGTTCACCCGTGATGTACCGAACCTCAACCCCAATAGAATAATTAGGGTGGCTCTAACGCGCCTTGCCACTGCGAATATAACCCAACTATTTTTCTCCGCGTAAAAATGCGCACGGGTGTTCGAGCACTCGTGCAATTATCTCGACACGCGTAACAGAAGAGAAATAGCAAAACTGTAAAATAATTAACTTTCGCGCTGCCATTCCCGCGGAAATACTCGGGGATGAAATAACGTATCTTCGCATATGTTTTTATCCGCGTATAAAATTTCTGGCGAACTTTGGCATTAACTTCCAATTTGTTGCCGAAACGCGGTTACATTTATTTCTGATTTGCTTGCAAGTAGAATTTCGACAGAGAGGAACCAAGTCGCCGGGAAATATTACAATTCAAGGGGATGGCTCGCTCATCGCTGGAATAACCGGGATGCCGTTTCGATCGGTCCGCTTTAACTTCAACAGTAGAGTCAGTTCATTAATAGCTTCGTTAGCACGATATCAATAACGTTGCTGAATTAATAAATCGCGTATTTCATTTGTTTTAAACCGGTGATCCCATTTCTCAATGCATAATTCGTATAAAACGATTTGCGCGCATCGAAAAGGCGCATGGCCAGCTAAACTTTTAAGTCCGACAAACAGTACATAGATTTCGGGAGTTGTTCTAAGACACTTTTTCCTTTTCGAAAATATCACACGCGGCTTCGTTTCCGAGTTATTAACGAAATACACGGTCCAATCAGAGCGCGGCATTTGGTCTGCCCGATTGGTCCGCGTTTCTTTTCAATAACTCAAAAACGAAGCATCAAATCGCGACTCACAATAAGTACTACCGCCCTAAGTGGCGACACCGGGTTTTGGAGGTGGGTTCACCCTTCGATTTTTGGTGCTGCTCCCTTTGAGATTTTTAGGGTTCTGCCAACGGCATCGTCAAGCTAAATGTTCACAGTTAACGTGAGAATTTTGTCAAAATGCTATCATTACCGGTGCACAGTAAGTTTGGACTAGCGTAGGACCCAGAGATCTCGGGGGTTGTCGTCGGTTTGGACGTTGAGGCATGCCCTTTTCCGAAATGGCATTTTCCGGGGACCACGAAGGGCAGAATACCTAGAGAAGAGATTTCTGTCTCAGAAATGACATTCGCAATCGAATTTCAAAAATGGCGCCTCGAAACGTCACGCAAAGGAAAAAGTTGTTCGATGTAACCCCAGAAAACGGTCCTTTGGAGGAACTAATTTTGGAGACACCCAGTATTAAATACTTTTCGCATATTTTATCCGTGCATATTACGCCCGACATATCTCTCCCGTGTCGCTGACCAATGTTCCTTTTTCATGGTCGTATATCGAATTCCATTGCAGAGTCGTAGCCATTGACAGATCCGTATCTATCACGGCGTACGTACAGTTATAATCGAACGTATAAACAAAGCATATTCCTGCCGAAAATATGATTCCTGTATAATGTAAAATCAGATTATTCCTCTGATCCGTCCGGGGAAAAATAACTCCGGTCCGGTTGGCGCGTGATAGAACCGGCAGCGACGCATTAAAAGCTTTACATACATCCAATATTACTAAATTAGCATTTACCGTGTGCCTCGCGAAATTTTATAAAACGGCGATCCCGCTAACGAATTATCGTGCCCGATATCACGGCGTCAGGCTATTCCTTCCCGGTACGGTTTCATAGGCCAAGTGCCGTATACGTTATAAACATAAGAGCTGATAACGCGTACCTGATTGGTGCTTAGAGAAAATGGAGTAACTACCCCCGGTTGATAGCGCCCTCCACGTGGCCCTCTTTCTTAGTTTCATACCTCGGGCTTATCATGCTCCACTGTAACTCGCTACTCGTTTCCCCACTCTATTTTTTCTCTCTCTCTCCTCCTCTCTCTCTCCCTCTCTCGCTCCCTCTTTCTCTCTCTCGCGAATTATAAAATGTAAGACATCGGGCAGAGCCACCCGGACCGAAGTGTCGGAGGTTAGAGAGCCTCTTCTTTTTTTAAGTGGGCCCCCAGACCAGTTATCTCGAACAGACTACAGCTTTGCATAACGATTATTACTTTCTTTCCGACGCGGCATTGACCGTCCGAGGCAACGTCGAGTCCGTATCTTTTCCATGGCACGCCGCCTTTCCTCCATGTCATCGTTGCAGTCAATCTCGGGGGAATTAGTCAACCAACTGTCCGTATTATTAAAATGTACTCGGAAGATCAGATAGCCGGAAAGATCGTTCCCTTCCCGCCGCGATATAAAACTTTTCAGTTGACGTCTTTATGCCGCCCGTTCGCCATTGCACGCGAAGACGTCGACCTTTTTCTCGCTCCTCCTTTCGGACACGACCAACCATGACGGTTTCTTCGGAAAGTTCGTTTATGTTCTTTATTCAGACTTCCAACCCTCGGACGTATTGTTTCCTCAGGCTACGATCTTGCCGCACTGGAATCTACCGAGAAATTTCGTAAATATTTATTGAGATACTCCGATATCAAAACGTTCGATGTGAATTAAAGAATTATTTAAATTTTCAATTATTTTTTCGTGCCTCGGTGAAAAATAGTACACACAGAATATTTTGTTGAATTCGTTTCCGAAAATAATTAACAATGGGCACGTTTCGATTAATACACAAGGCTGGTCATCTGACCCGAATAACTCGGTTTCCATTGGCAACAGGCAACAACGTGTCAGACGAAATTTGCATGGTTACGAGACTGGCATAATTCCTTGCTAATAGTTCTTCTATAGGTGGACGCGTAGAGGACGCACGAAGGACAACTCCGTTTATTAAATTAGCACGACTTATGGTTCGGGGTTATTCAAGATCGTTGAAGATGCCATTAAAAATATCCATTTTGGGGAATACTATTATCTTGTCCTAAGAATTTTAACAACCCCCTTTCAACGTTTCGTGAATAGACTTGTGGACTGAATGCATTCATAATGAATACGAGCAGGTATAATCTAAAGCACGAGACAGATTAAAAGGATTTTAGAAGTCCAATGTACAAATTTCAGCTCGTTAAACGTATTAAAGAAGAATTGACATCTTCATTCAACTCGTATTCGTTGCAATCGATGTTAAACATTTTTATCGTGCATCAAAATTCGCAATCTATGATTAACCCCTTGCCCTACAACAACGAGTCAGACTCATGATCAAGATTTCTAACTGAATCTTCTAAAAATGTATTTCCTTAATTTTCTTTAAACGGAAATAACATTTTATTTAATTGTTAATCGTATACGGTTATTGGAAAATTGCTAGACACGCAGTAATTACAAATTTGTCTTTTCGTATCATCGCAGATAAATAAATTCGTTATGCGAACTGGTAAGCTGTTTCAGCCGGTGCATACGGGGACGCATGAGTTCATTTCAAATTATTTATATTTTTTATTTGCTGGTTTTATTCCGCCATAGTCTCAAAATATTCTAAACATCTTTAAATTTGAAAATATGTTTTGTTTTCCCCAAAAATTACAATTTAAATAGCCAGTGGTCACTACTTTATACGCATGACGAGTATACTCGTCAATACACAAAATCGTGCCACTTCTTCATGACGAGTATACTCGTCAATCATAGTTAACTGGTTAAAAGGAATAAAACATTACCGGGCCGAATAAACTGGTAGTAAATGTAAAGGAAATTAGTAAAAACAGAAAGTAATATCTTATCACTGTTATATTGTAAAATAAGTCGTAGGGGAAGGTGTTAATCAAGTTGACGATTATACAAGTTCTCCATTAAATTACGATTAGTTTCAGCGCACAAACACAAACGACTAAGTAACGACAAAACGTAGAAACGTTTATTCGGTAACTCAGTCTATGCCATTTTTTTCGCAATAAATCAATTTTGTCCAGCTTAAGGCATTTTATTTAAGCAATGAAAAACCTGTTTACACGTATCCAGAATCTTTTACACACGCCGGGGCGTTAAGAACACAATCGCACTGTGCGTATCCGCTTTTTTGTTCGGCAAGATCGTATCGTTCCAGCTAACGGGAATATTTAGAACGTTACGTAAACGCATACCGCGCTGTGTATTTTTCTCGGGGTGATACTATAGTCGGCTAACCTACTCGCAAACATTTCGGCAAAACGTACGCAGGTTGTGAGCACAGGGTAAACTGAAAACTAACTAAGTATATCGAGTAGGCGGCCGTTAAATATCACGAATCGGGGTAAGGGATGTAAGGGGCGTTCACGCGATCGTTGCACGAGTTCAGTTTGCCGACGAAATTTCGCGGATGAGATTGCAACTCTGCAAATAGAAATACTTGCCACGCGGTAATCTATGTTTCACTCGACTTTTTCCCAGCGTATACGTTTCCCGTTTCCTCCGTTTGCTCTGCATAAAAACAAATGCTGCCGGTTCCGGATGTTTGCTGAACATATTTAAAACCGCGTGTTCGAGCGGAGGTTTCGGCGCAATGTTTTCCTCGTTATTGTCGCAACGACGACAAGATGAACATTTCGATCGTAAAATAGAGAACGGTAAATAGTTGCTAAGCTATGAGGTGAACAAACATATCTCGACTATCTCAGAATATTTGCGCGCGAAACAGAGAAAAACATTTTAAAATACGCCCGGCGTCATCGCGATAGCAGCGAGTTTGAATATTTATTTACAGATTTATCAGGTTCCCTGGCTGATCGTTTTATGAACATTTGTCACGAGTAATCGAAACGAATCCGAGGAACGGTGCTCGATGAATCGATCGCTCGAAACGAATAATTTTCGGCAACCCTTTGAGCGATTCCTCCGTGAAATTCGAAGCGAAAACTCACTTTTGCTGGGACACAATTGCTGGGAACAATACCGCGTCGCTTCAGCGGTCGCTAATACTAATTTGGTAATGTCCCGACGCGTCGGATTATAATTATTCGACGTCATAGCGAGCGGCGAAGTCTTTAGATTACGCGCCACCACTTAACCCGTTTACACACCGTAGAAATCGCTGCTCGAGACAACAGGTGCGCATTCCGACCGGTATTTTATGCGCGGCTTTTAAAACGATTCGCAACGCGGCCCCGGCTGGACGAGCACCGGTGCTTCGGAATCGATAGTCAATTTTGCGATCTGTTGCAAGCTTCGCTCTAAAATAGATCCTCGCTCCACTGATCAAACTTTCCATTAGCTTTCTCGTTTTAAATTATACATGGCCGCGGATCGATCGAACCACCGCGGCGAAAAATATTCTTCGAACTTACCTTTTCGTTCGGCACCGAGTTTCGCGTGTCCTCGTGATCCCTGACCCATTAGCTTTGCATCAACAAATCGGAATTCGTCTAAGAACACCGCAACGTCGATGCTGGCCTTTCACCGCGTCATTGAAAGCGTCAGCTTCTCCCAAACACGAATTATCCTCGTTATTAATTAGATTTAGATTTGTTGGGTTACTTCTCCTGCCAGGAAGCGTCGAAGTGTTTTAATGTTTAAGTTATTCGGTGAGTACAGCCGCGACTGTTTAAGCATTTGGACAATGCTCTAATATTTAAACGTGTTTTTATCACTTTAACTGCCGAACTGGCAACGTCAAAAATTTCACAAAAGCAAAGTAATTTATTTAATAATGCAACAATGTCAAAATTCAAAATGTATGACGAATGATCACTTTCAACCATCTTCTATTCTTCAGATCTCAACTAAATTTAGTGCAATGAATATATTAATGTACAAATTTATTTTTAAACATGGAAAAACAATTCTGTCATCCATATATGGGTGAGATGGCAGTCAAAATGTTAAGTTTTCTTAATTTTCGCACACAGTCGGTGGAGAATAGCTGCGCACGCGGTAACTAAAAACTTGACTTTTCTTTTTGTCGTTTCGCGGAGGATAAACAAAATCTGGTCACTGTTAACCGAAAATAAATCGTAGGCGAAGGGGTTAAGAATCGAAGAACGGATCGCTGATTATTTCGAGAGCGTGTACCGAACGTGTAAACGAGAAAGTGTGTCGGGAACGTAAGGTTAACAGATTGGTAATGAAAAGTACAGCTACAAGAAGAAGATTCTGTTACTACTTAGGATACTAGTTTCTTCCGGATCGGCGAGCAAGCAGGTAGAGAGAAAGAGATCAATCTTCGACGTGCCACACCTCGAAATGGATATTACCCTGGTTTCACGGCCTCGTCGCAGACACCGATCCGATACGGGAGAGTTACGAGCGTCTCCCACGGGAAAGGTATGGTTTCACGTGATACCTTAAAGTTTAATCTCGATACGGTGTGCGTCACCGGGCGCGCGACAATGCAATCGAAAAATGTGGCCCAGGATTCTTTGTTAGCTTCCTTGAATTTTAATCCAGTTTTCTCATTACTTACGATCGATTCGAAATTCCGTTGGGTAATTGCAAAGAATTCCTAAGTGTTCGTTACACACTCGTAACAGATTCTGTTCAACTGGTCTCATGCTAACCCTGCTCCGGCTCTCAGATCAGGTATACATTTCCTAAATTGTTCCTCGGAAAAAGGGAAACAGATGCATCAGCGATTCTCTTGCACTTTTCTAATGTATGAAACCAAGAGATGCGGTTGCGACGACAGAGTCTTACCAGTTCGAAAACTTTTCTGCATTTGTATGCAGTAGTGTTTAAAAGAAAAGGATATAGAAGGCTGAGGGCGTGTCATTATCTTTGAATAACTCTGAAATCGCTTACGTTCAAGGTTATAGTGATTGATCCTACCTAATGCAGCTTCTCTGTATACAAAAAAGTTCTGGCATGCATAAAATTAACTTAGCGTTCTCCATACGAAGAGAATTCAAAGAGTTTATCGCTGGGTTTATGAGACTCGTCGAAACGACGATTTCTAATGTATTTAATTTATGATTATTAACCCTTTGCACTCCAAGGAATTTTAATTCCTAACTGGAGACATCTTTCTATCCTAGAATAATTCCATTGCACGTGGTACATTTCCTTCCATGCACGTCAAATTTGTTACTGTTAATCGCACGACAACACATACATTTTTAGAAACTTGTTAATTACAAAAATTTATAATGTACAAATTGTTTTGGATAATAGTCTGACAATTTTTAATGTTGCCTCAGAGGAGCCATCGATTCTTTAGAAATTGGCTAAAAGTTTAGGTGGGCACATCCTGGTTTACAAAGTAATATAAAACAGTTACTTTGAGCTCTCCTCAAACCTAGCGTCCAAAGTGCTAATACGTTATAATTGACTTATATAAATGCTCAAAGGAAGAAACAAGCTTTCACTCGAGTGCGGTGCTTTGCTACCAACACTTTGACCGGCGACCTTAAATGGCCCTCGAAGTCAAAGTAATTTAATAAATCGAGAAGTTAAAAAATAAAATACCGAGCACTCTCTCGAGCTCCTTAACTTTTTCCGAATTCTAAATTTGATAAATAAATGCCAATAATTCGTTAACACCGAAATTTCGTTTTAAATCCGGACAAACGATTCCGTCGCTCGCATGTACGCGAGATTACGGTGAAAGCGTTACGACAGGTTCGTTTTGCATATAGGTCTACAGTGTATTAACCCTTAACACACCAATGGCTCCTCCGAGGCGAACTAAAAATTGCCATACTATTATTCAAAACAACTATTACACGACCATAATTGCATTTAATAAATCGTTAAAAATTGAACTGGTGTACGAACAACTAACAGTAATAAATTTAATATGCAAGAGAGGAAATTAACCATGTTTCTTTAATTTTCTTCAAACAGAAACATTTTATTTAATTGTTGATCATACACGCAGTAACTACAAATTTCTCTTTTCTTATTGTCGTTCTGCGGAGAACAAAGAAAGTCTAGTCACTGTTATATTTCAAAATAAGTCGTAGACGAAGTGGTTAATATGATTTCAAAAGTGACGCAGATGGAGAAGCTTTGCCACATATTCTCAGTCAATGTTGGTAAATAAATCTGGAAGATTTCGGCTGGCAAAGGATAGCTCGTTGGTTGAACTGTCTACCAGTTTCGCGTGTGATCGTGAGACCGTAAAGCTCCGGGACACGGTGTAGCATGGTGTGCGCACGGCGATCTACGAAAATAATGCGGCAGTGTAAGTGAATAGCGTAAATGGCAGCCCGTAATAATTCATTGGAGCTTAAGTGCAGGAGAAGAGCGACAGAAACGAAGGATTCCGACGGATCAAGATTGCGGTTTCTCCCTTCGCCTCACTGTGATCTGCATCGCTTAACCGTAGTGGCGCGGTGCTACGATGCTATTCCCACGGGGCATGAAACTTTAAAGAGGGTACCAAGAGCGGCGAAGGTGGAGCACCTGGCAAAAAAAAGCTCATCGCCAGCCAGAATCTCATTTACAGACGTATTTTTAACGCGTTTCCACACTGGGAAACACGTCCAAGTCGGTTCGCGTCGCCTAACCCTGCTAAAACACGCTCGGTGCATCGGCCAACATATTGTTTGCAATTCTCGGAATTCGTGAACGCTAACGAAAGAAACAGCAAATGACATTCTAGTTGGAAACTGCGAAAAAAGCATTACCATCTTATCACACACTGGATGAGTACCGGTTATGTGACATTTTTCAAATTTAACAGGTGCGCTGCTGCGTGCATTCTCTGCACTTCGCGCAGGCCTCTTGTATTTCACACATATACGCGATCAGGATTATTAACACTAGAACTACCGAACAATAAATCCAACTATGTACATTGCTTTGTAATAATAACGAGACTGCATCTATTAAAACTTTATGCAATTCTTATTGTAAGGTACAACGTCGTTAACCCCTTGGCCTACGACTTATTTTACAATAACAGTGACTAGACTTTCATTGTCTTCCGTAGAACGACAAAAAGAAAAGACAATGTAGTTACTACGTGCCTACCTATTCTCCAAATATACTGTAATAAAGAGAGGATTTTAATGTTATTAGATATCTGTGCATTGGAATGGAATGATCGTTTCGCAGTCGAGGAGGATAATTCGTTATTTGACACTTAAAGGGTTATGCAATTCGGTGACGGACACCGGTGACCGTCGTGCCCGTGGCAAATAACGTACACGTATTAATTTTTCATTAAAATCCACATTCAACGACTCTTTAAATAAACCGTCGATCTGGCAGAATTGTTAAACGCAAGAACGTCTGAAAAATTCGTCAAAGCTTTAGCGATTCTGAAAATCCAGTAGAACGAGTCGTGCATTGTACAGACAAAAAGCAGATCGTCGAATTTCTATGCCACGAACCGTAAATTTCATTATCCCTCGGGGTAACGTTTATTTAAGGAAAAGTTTTTAGTAATAAATGGTGATTTTTACGGAAATTTGCAATTCCAGTCTCTCTCTCTGTGTTTGACTTTGTTGGTTTCCAACGTAATTTTTGATTCGCTCGGGCTGCGGTGGTTAACACTGGTTTTCCGGTAATACTGAATTTTTTTTTTAAACAATACCTACAATCCAATACATGACAATACCATGTATCTCTCGAGTCGTATCTGATTTATGTAGCCAATGATAAATTCTCCAGGGCGGGTGTCCGCAGAATTTCTGACAGGTATTGATGGATTAAGCTGCATTACGTGCTGCACATATCGTCCACGCGTATCCCGTGAAAATTTTATTTCGCGAAATGGCCAGTTGATTCGTAAGTGTACGCGGGCATGGCCAGACTGCGCAGCGAGGGACGAATTAATGAATAGAAAAAATTATAATATCCTTAATCCAATATTCGGAGAGCGAACGACAAGGCCTCGAATATTTTACGTGGGCATTCCCGAAAATATTGGGCAACCGATTCTAAAATCGAATCTCACATTTCTGTAATGAAATTAGCGACATAGTGGAAAGGGAAAGGCTGCCCTCCATCGTTGACAAGATAATCTGATTTTCTCTCGCCGTATTTCGAATCTATTTTCGTATATTCTGAGAAATCGATTCCAAAATCGAACTTTTTCAACGAAATTGGTGGTACAGCGCGCCAAATGTTCTCGAGCAATGGAAAAAGGATGTTCCGCGTTATTGACAATATTAACGATATTTTCTCGCGTCGTATTTTGGAGCGATTACAATTTACCGAGAATTTCGTTCCATATAGTTCGCGACCGTAGGAAAATCGTAATAATTCTCGAGCACGTGGAACACATATAATTTTAATCGACGCGTAAAAGCTGTGACCGCATACAAGGTATAACGAGATATCTATTGAAGAGGACGCATTACTCGATCGGTTAATGAAATTTTCTCCCTGGAACATTGATGCCATTCATTTTCAGATAAATCAGCATTAAAACAGTGTCGCGATGCATTCAGGAAAATGGTCTGCAATCGGGACGATAACGCGGCTGCGGCACCGATATAAAATCAATATTTTATACAATCGGATAACTTTTCACGAAAGATTATTGTACGGTTTAAACAATGCGCACTTTTCATTGTTGTCGCAATCTTTGTTCGTCGGTGTTTCGTGTCCCTTTGGTTCCCAGTGTTTTTCTTTCATTGTTAACGAAATCCTGTAGCTAGGAACTTGTCAACGTTGTCTTCCCTTTGATAATAAACAACAGAACATTATCGCAAACGTGATCGCGACTGATTACCAAATTCATTAGTAGGCCAGGTATTATTATTATAAAACTACAAATGTTTATGCAAAAGAAAAAGATATTTATTTATTTTTCCAATAATCTTCAAGATCTTTTAAACTCCTTAAACCTTCCATAGCGGGTCAAACGACCCTTTTCAGGTTCCTGATTTCATAATTATCGAAATTATAAAATTGCTTTCACAGGAATCGATTAAATAGATTTCTTTATTCGATCGTATGCTGTGATAAAAATCGCGCAAGATCGTAATGGATCAAATCGTATAAATTTTCTCAGATTCAGTGTTAAATGTTTCCATAGCTTTGCATTTCGTCCAGACATGTTTGTCGTAAACACATCCACAATCTAATTATCGTAGTTCTACGACGAACGCATCTTTCGATCTTACAAACTGATTTTTTCTCCCGTTTACGACCACGTAAAGGGTGGTGTTCGACGCGCCAACATTGTTTCGCGCGAGCTATAACACTTAATAGCTTACGTCGCAACTTCCAATTCGGCAAAACATAAACACATTTCACTGCGGTGCAATAATGTTGGGCGCGACGGAGTAGTAATGGCCGTCGCCGACATTCCATGAAAACGTACGAGCTCTTCCCGCGAATTAGAAATAACTGCGTTTCTTCGACGATACACCGCCAGTCATCGAATTTGGCGAACAGGAGTTAATCTTAGTTTCCCCAAATGTGGACGAGTCACGGGACTCAATCGTCCGTCGTTTTAATCCGCAAAAACGAAACGCATATAGCTCAGATACAGCAGAAAGTATAAATATACATATAAAAATTTTGGCATTCCAAAAAAATAACGAAAAAATAAGAAATCTACGTGGCTTCGTCGGAGCAACAAGATTAACCCTTTGCACTTAAGGTCGCGCGAAGGTCATGACTTTATGTGTCGTTCGTTTCGACTTGACCTCGTCTGTCTCGTCATAATAACACAAATATTTTGAGATTATGAAAACGATCTCACGAAGAACATTGTGATCTTGGGAAAAGAAGGAAACCGCCGATGGGAATCGAACTTGGGATTTTCTGATCGCAGCTGATCGGCCTTTCCTATTTTGCCTAACCGCCATACTTACTTTGCTCTGGAGGGTCCTGGTCCCACAGTTATTCCTAGTTGGAGCATAATAATGCTTCCGTTTGCGCTTGAGAATTCGCGATGACTATTGGAGCGAAGACATCTACCATCAGAGTTACATGACGCTTTATTTTCGCGGTTCTACGTGCACGAATTCGTCGACAATAAATATTTTATATTTCCTGCGGTTTTCCTTTTGCGGCGTCGTTAATGCTTTTTCTATGAGAGCGTCCACGAATTTGCGGACGCTTAAGACAACTCGACAAAGTCGCTTCTGGGAATGTTTGGGCTTTAAGCCCGGGAAAAACCTACGGAACAATAAACTCTCCGTCCTTCCTGTTTCTCTCGAAAGCTTACGGTTTGACTTTCGCGCTACCGGGTGTATAAAGCTCTATGGTAGACTGAGTGTTTTACTCTGTTATCCTCTTACCTTTCGCACAGCTGTTTCTGCGCCGGTGGTTATTGCGAAGCGTCATTTTATCCGTTATACTTTTGCCGTGTATTTTTCAAACGTGTACGTCGCTCAGCCGACCGGCGTCGCTCGGGCATTATGCGGTTTCGAAATAAATTACGTCTCTCTCTCCCTCTCTCTCTCTCTCTCTCTCTCTCTCTCTCTCTCTCTCTCGGCGTCGAATGAAATCCGGCGATAGCTCGCCTAACGCACGCCCCCGCTTTTATTCCCTTTTAGTTTCCAACGGATAATCGGGCCGGTAACCCGGCAAACAACGGGAATTTCATAAACTTCCCCAATGGTATCGATTACGCTGAAACGGGGGACCTCGAAGCCGAACGAATTCGAACCGCGCGTAAAATTCATCGATTTCTGCGAGAACTTTAAAGAGATGCTCGATAAGTTGTTCGGTCGGCACATAAAAGCGACCGCGTATCGTTCCACCGTAACGATACTTCCGTGAACGAGAAAGTAAATGGCTGGTAATCCCCGGATTTAAGGGAGTATTCCCTTTTCTTGGGACTATTTCGCATTTTTACGCACAAACTTCCGCGAACCTTCCGAAACATGCGTGCGTAAGAACCTTCGGGATATCTTGATAATTACGGGACTCGCGAAACTTCGATCCTCTTTACTAAAAACAAAGCTACGGAATTTAACCTCTTAGGCACGATTGAATTTTGTGCGGGGCAGTTTCTCTGTACGGCAGAGAACATTGGAATGAAGTTTTTGATAACTAAATTATAATTCTTCTTAAAGATATGATGCATATACTTTAATTTTAACAATTTACTGTAATAATTAATAATAGAATTCGCTTTTCGAGGCGATCGGGTTTTTCCACCAGTTAACTAAATTATTTGCAGATGTGGGTGCACTTTCTGATTCGGCAAATTTGGTCACCCCTGGAAATGCCCCGAGCATCCCCACTATCTGTCCCCGATTGTCTTCACTTGTACAGCTCCCAAGCGAATCGTAGGGCCTAGTACATATTCGTAGATTTTCGTTGGTCCATCCACTCCTTCTGAGAGAAGGGATGATCAATTTTTAGAGAAGCGCAATTTTGATCGGAATATTTCAATGTTCCAAATTCGAAATTTTGTGTCGCCTCAAGGTACTAGTTATTCGAATTCGGTCCAACGAGACTGGACAAGACCTAGCTATTCTATCCTGCAATGAAATTGTTGAACGATCTGCCACGAATCAACGTCCGAGCGTTAAACAATTTAAGTTTCTAAATTTTTAACAGCCACATTAAAGTGCTATTCATTTATATCCAATCGGCTAACATTAATCCGCAGAGAGTGGTTCCAAAAATAAATAAAAGTGGAAATTGAAGCGGAAGGTTTCGATAGGATTTAGCTATTACTACTATAAAGCCAATCGACCGCTACGAATCGATATCTAAGCGTTAAATAATATCGGATGCTGAATTAAGGATTATTTAATTAACTTATAGAGGATTTCTCCGTTCGATGAATTGTTGGCAAGATTTTATTTTTGGAGAACAATCGAATAAAGTAGCACTCTTGAGTGAGGATTGCATATATTATACAGGGTGAGACATGTAAAACAGGCCACATGAATTACTTGACTGCTGTCGGGGATACAACACGTTGCTTCAGACGAAATTTTTCTAGTTTCGAGGATAGCATAATTCCATGTCAATAGTTTATTCGTAGGTCGACGCGTAGAGAACACGTAAAGGTCAATTTCGTTTTTTAAATTAGAATGATACAACTTTCTGTGTATCATCTCATAGGAGTTTTAACAAACTGCATTCAATTTTTCTTGTAACATATGGTTCATTAAGAAGTACATCGGAAAAATACTAATGAAAACATTTTTATAACTTCAGTAATTGCGAAAGAAATAAGTAAGGACCGGTCATTTTGGCTGGTTTGGGTTCATACTCAGTTCGAAATCTTCATCACGAGGCTGGCTAGTTGTAGGGCAAGGGGTTAATCATAGATTGCAAATTTTTATGCACGATAAAAATGTTTAACGTCGATTGCAACGAATACGAGTTAAATGGAAATATCAGTTCTTTTTTAATACGTTTAACGAGCTGAAATTTGTACATTTGACTCCTTAAATCCTTTTAATCTGTCTCCTGCTTTAGATTATACCTGCTCGTTTTCATTATAAATGCATTCAGTCCACAAGTCTATTCACAAAACGTTGAAAGGGGCTTGTTAACATTCTTAGGACAAGATAATAGTGTTCCCCAAAATGGGCAAGGGGTTAAGATAGGTACAGTGACCTGCGAATCGAGGTCACCCACGATCGTTGCAGGTAAACTGTGATGATAAATGTCTACTCTGAGAAACTGATCGAAAAGTTTGACGATTTGAATGTCTAATAATGCACTGTTCACCCGATACGACGACTTCGAGGATTCCAGTGGTCTTTTTCAGACGTCTCACCCGGTATGCATATGTAAAAGAACGCAGACCTTTATTCGAAGTTTTCAGTCAATTTACAATTTATATTTTTAATGTAAGACTCGAAATCTTTCCGCGCGTGATAAATGTTGTGAGCATAACAATTGGATTACGATCCCATTCGTACGTTTCACGAAAGTACGAAAACCGGGTCAACCGGTCGAAGCGTTCGTCTTTAAAAAGTCCGGTAACTGCGATAAATTCTGAAAATCAAAACACGAGAAAATGTTCAGGAAAGAGGGCGCATTGCTTTATGGACCAGGAATCGTCGATCGAACGTATGCAAGGATATTTCAATGTTATTGCGACAATAAATCTGCGAGAAACTTTGGATGCGTTTTCGTCAAAGCTGCGTTCCCGAAGCTGTTGGCACGATGCCTTAAAGTATAGTAGACTGATTTTAACCATAGAAAACGCATTCGACTTACGAAATAAACGCTTTATTGCCTGAACTATTTAATTCAGTTTTGCTGCTTTATTGGACAGAATAAAATTTAATGTTCTTTGACGATACGGGCACAAAATGTTGTTAAACTTGAAATTTGGTTAACAATGGCAGGCATTGTTATTCTGTATCTTGGTCGAATAAGGATGCTTTCGATGTTGGGAAAATGATTTATAGTCAAAGAATAATTTAAACAGTATCAAAAACGAATATAGCAAAACTTCTACATTGAGTTTAAAAATATTTAACCTATAATAACCTAACTATTTTTATTTTACACATCGTCTAAAAGTTACGACTTTATACAGGATTACTCTCTTAAAGTGACCACCCAGTGTACCTTTACTTACGCCTTTTAACCCTTTGCACTCCAAGCAATTTTAATTCCAAAGTCGATACATTTTTTAATCCTAAATAATTCCATTGTATGTGGTTCATTTCCTTTCGTCCATACCAAATTTGTTACTATTAATTCTACATGTAACACTTCAATTATTACTAACTTCTTGAATACAAACAAATTGTTTTAAATAATAGTTTGACAATTTTTAGTATCGCCTCAGAGGAGTCATTGGAGTGCTAAAGGTTAATGCTAAAATAGGAAAATGTAAAAATGACGATTTCTAATATTTTTATTTCTATATATTTTTATATAATATAATTTTTATTGTAACAATATATATTTTTATTTTTATATATATTTATTATTTTATTTTTGTTAACTAAATTATAATTCTTCTTAAAGATATGATGCATATATTTTAACTTTAATAATACTGGAATGAGATTTTTCATAACTAAATTGTAATTTTTCTAAAAGATATAATGCATATATTTTAACACTAATAATTTCCTGCAATAATTAATAATAGAATTGAGTGTGCTCAAGCCACTATAGTGGCGCATCGTGCTTAAGAGGTTAAGAATGCAAAACCGCATCTACGAAGAATTATTCGACAAATTTATTTCTGCGAGTATCTATCTCAAAAAGGTAGTTAAAAAATTGAGCAGACACATTCTCCTTATTATTCTAAAGTAATATAAAACACTCGTTTTTGTCGTTCCGTAAACCTAGCGTTAAAGCTGCCTGGGGGTGTTCGTACCATAAGCTCCGTAATTGACGACAACACGGTGGGCTAATAAAAAAACTAGCCGGCAGGTATGTCAACGCGAGGATGACATATCCATTCGCAGTATCTCTTTCGCGTCGGTGCTCGTCGGTTCTTCCTTTCCTGCACGCTTTCACGTCCGCGTCGGGTTCTCGAGTGGGTAGAGGTGTGCTTCACCGTTTAAAGGGGAGATACCGGCTTGCGGGTATCACGACCGGGTCGTCTCTGCCGGTCACTCGGCGAAATAGAACGCGGGTATACACGGGTGCTCTGTCGAGAAAGGGACAGGGGTGAGGATGTAGGGAGGACGGGGATAGGACAGAGAAAGGTGGAGAGAGGACAGAGAGAGAGAGGCGGAGAGAGAGGACACGCATGGAAAATAGGCGAGCCCCTCGCTGCACCCCGTCCCGCTGCATTTGCATCTTCAAATCCGTTGTGATCCCGCTGCCGAGGACTCGCGTTGACACGGTGTAGACTGAGTTTACTCGAGATAAGTAGACAAATACCGGTCTGTATCCGTCTTCGTGTGGGTACGTGCGTCGCCCTGGAAGATCGGGACTACGTCCGTATCGATTGCGATGTTTCGGAACCTCGTGATACCGTTCCGACGAATTAGTACGCCGACGCTTACCCGGGCTCCGCAAATACCTTAGACGCTGATTAGAGAGACGCAGCTGAATACCCGCCTTAAATATCCGAGACCGACTCCTCTTATTCCTACGTCCTCGTAAAACTCGGGAACACCGTTTTCGGTTGAACCGCAACGCTGAAACACGCACCAGGGATTAGCGTTTCGGTTTTATTCACTGTTGTGAGCGTACTTTGACAGACCCTGCGCTCAGGATACTCCGAGCCACGCGGAAACCTACGCGATACGAGCGTCGTGACGTTTATACAGTGAGATGCATACTGTTCCGTTCGCACGACCATAAATGTACAAGAATTTTTATTTTGCATATAGAAAAATCAGAAATTTTAATAGCGATTGTACAACTTGGAATATTTTTAAAACTGTGCTATTTTGCGAAGATATTTCTGTAATTGTAACTGTGGAGAAACTTGAACGACATGTGATCGAGAGGACGTGTCACAAACGATATGCAAAAGCTAGTATTTTATAGCAACGGTATAACGTTTTCGGCGATTTTTAAAACTGTGCTATTTCGCGAAGATATTTCTATAATTGTAACTGTGAAGAAACTTGAACGACGTGTGTGACCGGTAGGACGTATAACAAACAATATCGAGTATTTTATAGCAACAGTATAACGTCTTCGCCAATTTTTAAAGCTGAATCATTTCGCGAAGATATTTCCATAATTGTAACTATAAAGAAACTTAAACATGGTCGATAAAACGTGTAACAAACGACCTACAAAATCGAGTCCGAGGCTCTGAACGTCGCTTCGTTCCTCTACACGATAAATACAACATTTCAGACCCGAAGCGACAGCACTTAACGCGACTTCGTTGCATTTCAAATTCCTCTGCGTCCACATCCGCGACTCAGAAAATCGTATTGGCTACCGGTGCGCGACTGTTCCGGATTCGTTTATCGAGTAACAGGTATAACGACAATCCCCCGAACGGATTGCCGGGTAGTATGTTTCTGCGAGCGCACGTTAACGCATGTTGTTCGCAGGTGCGTGCATCTTCGCGCGGCGTCGTTTGAATATAGACAAGCAGGCCCGTTGACGAAATTTCCAGTGTTCCGCGATACGGACCGACGTTTTAGGGGAATTTGAAATTCCGCTGACGACGCTGTCCTATTCACGTATACGTTATGTGTCGGCTACGTGTAGCGGCGAAAGAAGAGAATGGGAAAAAAGGAAGGAAAAAGGAGAGGGCTAGTAACACGGAGCACATACAGGGAAAGAGACGGTTTTCTCTCTCTCTCTTTCTCCCTCTCTTTCTCTCTCTCGCATACACACGCGAGGCCGTATTTTTGTACACAGAGGAGTTTGATGTCGGCCACTGCGAAGGTTATTTCTCTGCCGCCGCCAGCCTCGGACTCGTATCTGCTCAATCAATGAGGGTTGGCAGACTGTTACGGGGTTATGAAATACTGGCCGGGGACGTGGTAGTTTTATAGAATTGCCGGAAAGTATGAGGGGGGGCTAGTCGAGCGAGGGGAAGGGGGCTGCACCGGTGAAATCTTAGCCTTTTCTCCGGGATACCGTGATTCCGGCTTGTAGCTGGATGTACCGATTCTTTGATATGTGCCGGCGGCGATCCGTTCCCGTGGTGATTCGACGCTTTTTCGCCATCCGCGCTATCGCGTCTGTATCGTCGCAGATGCCGGCAACTGCAATCGCTTCTGCAGAGAAACCCTTGTGTGTTCCCCCGAACAGGGTGTTGACGTTTTGAATTACGCCACCCCCGACGATCGTTTCGTTGCCCTCCTCCTCCGCCGATCGTGCACCGGCAGCTTTTCAGAAACTGCGCGCCGCTGCATTTCGATAATTTTTAGACAATAGCGGATTCCCCGAAGCCGAGCACAATGGCCAGCCTACAAAGGAATTCCTTCAGTTCATTAACAGCCAACGAGCCGAGTGCCTGGAGTATTCTACTTTTTTTTCCGCGACGTTACTGTGACCTACTTGGATTGCCTCGACATTTCCTTTCGGTTCGCCGGAAAGGTTACGTTACAATTTTCAATTATAAACGAGCCGCACGTGGGCGGAAAAAATTACGCGACACAACGTCGATCGTCGTTTCCAATTAACCCTTTGAGCGCTATGAAGCCATATATGGGTTCTCGCATAACCATTCGATTTTGGCTATGAACGCATATGTGGGTTCTCACAAACCCATTCAATCTGGGAAAAAGAAATCTATAAACAAATATATATGTGACTGGTGCTTGTAAGCCCATATAAATATAAAAAGACAATAAGCGTTTAAATGTGCTTTTGTACAACCGTTTATCAGTATTGTTCATTAAATTTGTGTATGCATTCATTATGCATTAGTTAACATATCGCTACCAAGGACTTCTGAAAATTTGTTCTTTGCGGTTTAAAACTTCATTTTTAATTATCCCTAATATGTCTATAAGTACTACCGCCCTAGGTGGCGACACCGGGTTTTGGAGGTGGGTTCACCCTTCGATTTTTGGTGCTGCTCCCTTTGAGATTTTTAAGGTTCTACCAACGGCATGATCAAGTCAGATATTCATAGTTTACTTGAAAATTTTTTCAAAATGGTATCATTAAGGGTGCTCTTTACGTTTGCCCTAATGTTGAACCCAGAAATCTCGGGGGTTGTCGTCGGTTTGAACGTTGAGGCATGCCCTTTTCCGAAATGGCATTTTCCGGGGACCACCAAGGGCTGAATACCTTGCAGAGTACCTAGAGAAGAGATTTCTGTCTCAAAAATGACATTCGGCTTTTTCGTACAGAGTGGGTACTCCATGGCGCACGCTTAATGATTAATTTTTAACAGCGAGGAAATTCATTCGAACATACCGTTTGATTTTTATCGCGTCGACTGTTTCCAGAAACATAAACTCGACCGCCTGGCGACACCGTACCGACGTCGGGGATTCGAGAGTAATTTCCAGTTTCATTTGCGGCGAGCGTAAATACATGATACGCGGCGATCAAAAGTGCGAGATATTACGTCGTTTAAAAATGATTCGACGGGAGAGCGGTCTCGAGGTCACAAAGGATCCGCGTTTAAGTTCATTATACCGTCGACACTCGGATGGCAGGCAGAAAAATTGAAGCGACCGCGGTATCGGGGATCGGCGGACCTGTTAAATTGTATCAGCTCCGTCAAAGCGTATACCTAACAAAACAATATTCATTCTGCGCTTACACCCTCTCGGCGCTTTTCCCGCGGTGCTCGAGAAAGGAGGAAATGGGCAAATCCTGTGCCGATTCTCGCCCACACAGATATCTCTCGTTCCCATTCGTCCGAGAGCGGTCCATGGCGATGTTGATTTTGTACTCGCTACTTTTATCTGCCTGAAAAATCGTCCCGTTCCCTTTTGTGCAGGTGCGACATCGACGAACCACGCAGCACCGTGTAACCCGCTTCTCTGTTTCTCGTTTCTGCTTTTTCTTTTTTCCACTTTTTTTCGGTTCTCCCCCACCCATCATTCCGTCTTTTTTCCGAATCTTCGGTTCCCTCTCCCTGCTGTTTCTTTGTGTACAGGTTGAATACGAATCTTGGCGATCGATACGAGCTTCATGAATTAACAGCCTGGCCTCGTCGATGTCCTCGCGCTCGCGTGGGCGCGTACAATATGTGACACGGAATGGAGTCCTGCGAGAGGACAACGATCCTCTTCATTCTTCTCTCCTTTTCTCTTTCGACGCAGCGCTCTATTCGCCGCCAAATATTTTCCTTTGGTCAGATACAGATCCCCCACCGTCTATGACGTCGTAAACCAACGTCCCTCGTTCAGGAATCGTTAAAGGTATCAACTTTCCTCGTCACCTATAAAATGCTTTCGCGGCCGGTTAACTTCTCTCTGCTCGCATCGCCCTGTCTTCCTTATCTTCGATATTCTGCGAAATTTGTGAGCATAGACTGCGAGCAATCGGTGCACAAGCTAAGACTGACGGTGGACATATTGAAAACTGCTAGAAAATTGTTTTCTAAACTGCACACTATTTTCCAAATGGTAACACTTTATATTCCTGGTACACATTTTGAAATTAACGTAATTTTTATTTATTTAACATTAGAAGGTTTTCTTTTTATACATTCTTGCAAATTACCTCTATAAACATACACAAATGAAATTGAATCGAATTTCACCAGTCTATATAATTTTATTAAAAAAAAAAAACAACTTTTAACACTTTAACTGCCAGAACAACAACCTCGAAAATTCCACAAAATCAAAGTAATTTATTTGATGAAACAACAATTTAAAATTTAAAATGCCTGACACATAGTTATCCTCCAACCTTCTTGTAGTCCCCAGATATAAAGTAAACTGAGTGTAATAAATATATTAGCGTACAAATTTATTTTTAAAAGTGGACAAATTACTCTGTCACCCATACGTGGGAGACATGGCAGTCAAAGTGTTAAGGAAATATAGTGAGACAAAATGATAGCACATTAAACTTAAAAGTATGTGTAACAATAAATCAACGAATGATGTTTAATGCTTAACCCTTTACAGTCACTACCGAATTTCCGGCGAAGTCGTAACTCACCCCAAATTTCGACAGAACTCAAAGCCAATATTTTTGGAACAACTGCGAAAACCGTTCGCCCGCGCATTCCCTAGGCTAATGAAATTATTGGTCGGTTGGTTCGTTGACTCGACAAACACTGTCTAACTATCTCCGTCAATGCGCATACTGATTCCAAACTTTCGCCGGTGCGTACAAGTGCGTTCAGGTTCCACGCGTTGTTGCTTTGGTAATACGAAAATTAGATTGCGTTTAACAAGTTGGTAGCGGAGTTCGTGCAGGTGTTGATCGGAGTGATTTTGGGTGAATAAATCTCGGAAGTGTTCGATCAGTTCCCCAAAGTGGATATTTTCTTTCGCAGTTGACCTTGGACGATCTTGAATGACCTTGAGTCATTAGTCACCATAGGTATCCTAAAACACCTTGCTAAATGATACATAGAAAATAATATCATTCTAATTTGAAAAATGGAGTTCGTCTTCGTACATCCTCGTACAACCACTTACAAAACAAGTTATTACCTTTGGTACTCCACTGTCACCTCTAAGGCGATACTAATAATTGCCATACTGTCGCTAAAACAATTTTTACATTTCTATACCGTTCTTACTGTTTCGCAAAACCTTAAAATCTCTGATTTTATATCACTGTGTTTGCTTTTAAGAAATCGGTAAAAATTTAAATATTGCACGTACGAGTAATAAACTTTTTGTGCGCGAAAGGAAGTGAACCCATATACAATGGAACTATTCCAAAAAATGTATTACGAAGAGAATTCATTTTTAAAAATACACGAAGAATAGTGTCAACTGAATATGACCAAAACGCGCACAAATCTTTCGCCTTTTACTAAAGATTTCCGTGGAGAGGAACAATCGACGAGCCTGTAAAATAATTTTCCCATTGTCTTCCCGTGAACACGTCGAGTAAGTCTCCCGAACAAGTCAACGAGAGCACGTCGATGCGAGTATCTCTATTTTTTCTCGGCGAGGCAAGCGCACGATTTCATTTCGCCGCTTAACGAGCTCGCCGGAAGAGGCTGCGAGACTGTTTAGCGCGATCGATTCTGGATTCTCATCTTCCGCGGAAGTTTTTCGACGCGCTATCTCGCAAAGTCGAAAATAAAACGCGCGAATTTACGGCCGTGGCCGGGGTTTGGACGACGAAAGTTCCGGAAGACTTAAGGGTGATTCGTAATTTCGAAACGCGACCAACGAAAGCACCGCGAAAAATATAATCCGGTTGACTTGTTCACGAGCGGACGGAAAACACTGCCTTCATCGTTCCTGTTGGCATGTTCTTCGTTTTTCCTTCGCCTGGGCAATATTCAGTAATATTGCAAAGAAGAATTTCCTACGAGCGCAGCGAGCGTCTGCACAGTAGCGTAAGCAAACATCTGCTGTCTGAGACGAATTGCATCTCCCGACCGAGGCCACGACTAAAGGAAACGCGACGAAACAACCAGTCCAAGCAGAGTTCCCTCGCAAAGCCAGCTGGGAAAATAAATTGTCCTCTTGCACCGATCAACGTCTCTGTATTCGCAAATTCTTTTAATTTCTATTGCAATTATTGTTTAACACTGGAAACTACCAAACCAGTCATTTTGACTGGTCCCCAACTTCTTCTTTCGCAATTGTTGAACTTATGAAAATGTTTTCATCAGGTAATTTTTCCAAGTAGGTATTGTATGAAGTGTTAATAATTATTGTTCACTAGTTCTAGTGTTAAACTCGGGTTAGCACGCTCCCAATACGACCCTGACCAATGCGGATCTTATTGTTTTCGGCAGTAAACATTTAAGTATACTACGTAGCAAATTTAACATTTAGCAAGTTTAACGTTGGAATAACTTTTCAATTCAAATAGAAATGCGAATGGAAAATTCGTGCGTCAACAACCGCGTCTGATATTTATGCAAAACATTCGACCACCATAAATGATATGTATTTAAAAAAGCTTTTCCTGGTGTCCCTCAATATATTCAATCAAATATGAAAGATTTATTGGTATTTACAAAGATTCGCGTTGACACAAAGAACCAATTCGAGTTAAACTTGTACGCGGTATGGTTGTCAATATTATAGATATTTGTATAAATTCAATACAAATTTTTAATCGATAAACGTTCATATTTGCCGCAGGAAAATTGTTCTCGCAGTCAGCGATAAAGTGACCCCAAAAATTTGTTGGCTACTTTGGTACCCCCTTCAGGGGATAACCCTTCGAAAATTAACCTTCCGACTTGAAAAAATTCATGGATCTGCTCCAAACATCCCTAAAGGCACCTGCAGCGGAACAAGAGGCTAGTATTTCAGGGGCCTGCAGAGAAAATCATTTTACCAACCCCATTTTGGCCATTTTCTCGATTCTGTCCGACCTGAAATTTCAAAGTCGCGCCACGATCGCAATTCGATTAGTATCGGCCTGAAATTTGGCAAGTACATAGTGGCACACAGTGGGAATGTATACCCGAAGTTAGAAAAGAATCGGTGACCCAAAGTATTTTTGGCCATTTTTCGACCCCCTCGAATGTTGATCATACTTCATCGGTCTGTTCCGTTCAAACTATCAACGCTATCGACTTGACAAAATATCTGCATCTGCTCTAAACCTTTCCTAATGCACCTGCAGCGTGACAAGAGACTATCATTTTGGCCACTTTTTCAAATTGTGGTTGTAACGCAACAAGAAAGCGCTACATCGCTGAAATTCAAAAAGTGCTCATTTCCGCGGTTTGGACACTATGATTTTTTATGAAATATCCAGACAACCCAGCTTCATGAAACTTCGTAAATTTAGTGAGACATATGTCCACGTTGTCCAGTAATTTTTTCAGGCCGAAAGCATCTAAACCGCGGTTGCGGTAGAAGAATATAGCACCGGTAACTTTTTTGGGGAATCGACAATTGATGCATCGGAGGAAATTATTTCGGAGTACTCGTGTAACAAATGGTGTTGGCCGGGAATGCGTTCGTCGTTCGTCATTGTGCGCGAGCTGCCATCGAAGATAGAATTGGTTAGTGCTTCCATCCTCCCCGTTTCGCAGCTCCTGCGGTGCGGAATACTAACTTCATCGTAAACCAGATGTCGAAGGCAATGCGGGCCAACGTCACCGACAATGAACGCAACGACATTTCTGACGCGAATCCGCGGTTTATTAAACCGGCCTGAATCTGAATAAACCGCGACCACGCGTACGACAATACGTTTTTGACGTTCACCTCTTATTTGACTGACTCGCGCGCGGCAATGCACTTCCGATGCATCTCGTGCTTGAATAATTCCATAATGACGCGCAATACAACAAATACAATATGCAGTGGTTTCTTGGAAGGCAAAACTAGCTCTGAAATATGATTTCAAAAGTGCGCAAGCTCAATACTAAGTTTATTAATAAAATTGCTTAGTGAATATTATCTTACAAAAATAAAAGAAATTTGAGATCGAATAAAAGCAATTTTATAACTTCAGTTATTGGAAATCAAAATATCTTAGAAGGATTATTCGACCACCTGCGGTACTTCTAGTTTTAATACTGAATTCGCGAAGCACCAAATGCGAATATTTTACAATACTTCACAAAAGTCACGAAAATGAATTTACCGAAATTTTTAGCTTGCTTGTTGCCAATACACAGGGTGATCTACGAGACTGTAACAAGCCATTTTTATTTCGGTTGAAATTAGAAAAAAGTGCAGTGGGAAAAAAGTGAATGATTCGATGTGGACCACGCATTGTCGTTCATATTTTTCGGAACTACAACAATGTATACACAATTTTGCAGGTGCACTATGTTTTTTTTCAAATAGTAACCGTTTTTTCCATTCATTGAATTCTCGTACCTTTCAGATAAAAAAAACGACAAATAAGTAAAAAGTGAAATATCAAGAAAATGATTCGACTCAATTAAAATTAGCAAATAGACGATTGGAATTTTCATTGGCGTCGACTTCGAAGTGCCTTATCGAAAAATGGAACACGTTCGAGGTAGAAGTCAATGAACGAACTTTACGAGCGTACTTCGCGAGACGGTTACGTCGATTTTGCGCTATAAGAAGTATTACATGTTAAAAGAAAATTACGTCGGTGATGCGAAATAGAAGAGACGTAATCGTGCCATAAATCTTTACTGTCCCGAATAAGTCAATACTTTATTACGCGACTTAAGAAAGTAATTTCCCCGGCTTAATAAAATATAGACCACGGTTCTGCGTTACTTTGTAATAACCGTTAACGCTGCTGCTAACGAGTAGCGTAATAATTAAAATCTTGCTTGCCGATACGAGGTGAACTCGACGCAACAAACATTAATACCCATTCGTTGAACAAACTGGAAAACTACCATCGGAAAATCATACGGTCAAGACTATGCTGAAAACTTTCCACGGTTCTCTTTTCCACAATCACGGCGACAGTTGGATCCACTTGTACAAGTCATCGGACGCTAATTACTATGTTCCAGCATTGTAAAGTCGATTACAGGTATGACTTCGCGTTGCAACCGGCCGGCAACCATGACACGTAACAAGTGCACACGCGTTAAACAACGTCAAGAATATAATGAACTCCGACACAGATTGATGACTATAAAACTTAGGGAACGGGGAAGAGCTGTGTTGTATGTGTACAATGTGCCGCAGTGCGTGCTACAACCCTTAATTCTCCGCTTCAACGTCTTTACCCTCGTATTCGTACTCTTTGCACTGTAACCTAGAAACATACATTGGTCGGATTTTATCAAACGAAATACAAAAATTAGACGCGTTTCGGTATAATTTAGTAAACTGCTATTCCAACAACTTTTTGAACTATAAAACATTCGTAGAGTGTTCATTAATTAACATTAAAAACCACAAGGGGTTAAATGACCCTTTTCAGATTTTCTATTTTACAAATACTGAATCTATAAAATTGTATTCGCAGGAATCGATTCAATAGATTTCTTTATTCCAACGTAAATTGTAATAAAAATTGCACAAAATCCAAATAAATTAATTCTTGTTACTTTCATAAGACTGCTACATTATTGTATGCGATCAAAAATTAAAGAAAATGTTATTTCGGTTTAATGGAAATTAAGGAAACACATGTTTAAAAGATTCTGTTCGAAATCTTGATCACGAGTCTGACTCGTTGTTATAAGACAAGGGGTTAAGGGTTAAAGTCAACATACGTGTATCATATCTTTAAGAAAAATTATAATTTTATGATCAAACACTTTATTACAGTATTATTTACACGTAATTCGCGTTGAACTCTGCCGTACAGAGAAACAGCCCCGCGAAAAATTCAACCGTGCCTAAGAAGTCAATTTAGAAAGTAAAGTGGCACGTTACGAAGACAATTTCCAACGATTATCAGCCGACGAATTAACGAATTCGAGGGCGCTGCAAATCGCTCTCGCGAATTGTCTACGAGGGATATCGTCGGAACAGGGCGTACGGATAGCAGCGAAAGTGTTAAACACGTAAACGGGTCGCTTAACTGTGAATCTTCCCCTTTAACCAGTCGAAGGTTCGATTCCGCAATCGTCTTGAAGTTGGTCGACGGCCAGCAGGTCTGTGTTTATCCGGATACATGGTTAATCACAGGTTAACCGTAAGGCCGCAACCCCTCCGTCTAATGGCACCTGAGCGGCGAACCGTGCATTGTTACTACGTTGCACATCGGGGTGTTTGATTAATCATTGGCTCAGCCCGTGTAATCCAGTTGTTAAAGCTGCGCCTGCAGGCCTCCGGCCGTGTTCAGAACACGATTCTACGTTCTCCCCCCTGTGCACGCACCTGTTTACCCCTGTTCAGCAACCGAGCATCATATTACATCGACTGTATCGAACGCTTTTCTACTGTCCCAGTCAACATTCGTTATCCGACGGCTATAGCTACGGGTCGACTGGCCCGAAGATCTCTTTTTGCGACGACAATCAACCTAGCATCGGTAGTTTCCAGGCAAGAACTTCAGCTTGTACTTCATCCCTCTCCTATCCTCTCGCTACAAGCCCTTCACCGTCAGGCGCATAACTTAGATGTCAGACCTTACAAAATCCCAGGATCATTAGAATCTTAACCCTCATCTGTCTCACGTTTTCCCCATTTGATTAGTCCCTTAAAGTCGAGTTGACGCATTGGTAGATTGTATGGTGGAGAGTAGAACGTGTGAATGAAATTTTCCAGAGTGAAATATGGTATAGCATTTTACCAGGATCGTTAGAATCTTATTCCTCATCTGCTTCATGCCTTTCCCGTTTAATTTGTTCCTTAAAGTCAAGTTGACGCACTGGTAGATTATACGATGAAGAGTAGAATGCGCGAGTCTAGTTTCTCAGAGTGAAACATGCTAAAAATTTTCTAGGATCGTTAGAATCTTAACCCTTATCTGTCTCACGTTTTCCCCATTTGATTAGTCCCTTAAAGTCGAGTTGACGCATTGGTAGATTATATGCTGCAGAGTAGAACGTGCGAATGAAATTTCCGAGAGTGAAATACGGTTACATTTTCCCAGGATCGTTAGAATCTTATTCCTCATCTGCTTCACGCTTTTCCCGTTTAATTAGTCTCTGAAAGTCAAGTTGACGCACTGGTAGATTATACGGCGGAGAGTAGAACGCGCGAGTCTAGTTTCTCAGAGTGAAACATACTAAAAATTTTCTAGGATCGTTAGAATCTTAACCCTTATCTGTCTCACGTTTTCCCCATTTGATTAGTCCCTTAAAGTCGAGTTGACGCATTGGTAGATTGTATGGTGGAGAGTAGAACGTGTGAATGAAATTTTCCAGAGTGAAATATGGTATAGCATTTTACCAAGATCATTAGAATCTTATTCCTCATCTGCTTCATGCCTTTCCCGTTTAATTTGTTCCTTAAAGTCAAGTTGACGCACTGGTAGATTATACGATGAAGAGTAGAACGCGCGAGTCCAGTTTCTCAGAGTGAAACATGCTAAAATTTTTCTAGGATCATTAGAATCTTAACCCTTATCTGTCTCACGTTTTCCCCATTTGATTAGTCCCTTAAAGTCGAGTTGACGCATTGGTAGATTATATGCTGCAGAGTAGAACGTGCGAATGAAATTTCCGAGAGTGAAATACGGTTACATTTTCCCAGGATCGTTAGAATCTTATTCCTCATCTGCTTCACGCTTTTCCCGTTTAATTAGTCTCTGAAAGTCAAGTTAACGCACTGGTAGATTATACGGCGGAGAGTAGAACATGCTTGTCCAATTCTTCAGAATGAAAAATAAGATTTTCCCTAAAACTACTTCACCTTATTCTTCCACTTTAGAAAAACGAATTAATAATATACATTTCACGAACATATAATTTACAATATATTCCCCCATCAAAAATATCGATTCAATTATAATAATTGTAAAATAGAAATTTGGAAATAGTCGTTTAACACTTTAACTGCCAGAACAACAACCTCAAAAATTCTACAAAATCAAAGTAATTTATTTAATGAAACAACAATTGAAAATCTAAAATGTCTAACACATAGTTATCCTTCGACCTTCTCGTATTCTCCAGATTTCACCTAAGTGTAGTGCAACGATTATATTAATGTACAAATTTATTTTAAAAAATGGACAAATTACTCCGTCACCCATATGTGGGTGACATGGCAGTCAAAGTGTTAACCGGTACTAGTAGGTTCAGTGGCGAAGGTGTAGGAAATGCAAGAAGGATTCCTAGGTGTGATACGTTTAAGCTTTTTAATTTCTATTGTTTCTTCTAGATAAAATACTTTGATTTGATGAAATCCGAGGTTGCAGGCGCGGCGGTCGAAGCGTGGAGGGTTAACGCCCGGCGTGAAGCGACTTCACCTTCGAGCGTCGGGCATCACAAAGGTCTTTCGAGGTCTCCGTTGTCCGGTCGAGGGACTTTCAGACTGTTTCGGAATTTAATAAGATTCGCGATGCGTCGGTGTCGTGCAGCGAGCGAGGATCGCGCGAAGATGCTCGGCAGCCTCGCAAAAATGTTCGCTCCTCCGAACGCTCTTCACCCTCCTCTCTTGTTTTTCCTATCCTTCGTATCCGCTTTTTTCTCCTTCTTCTCTCTGCCTCCATTCTCCTTTCTGCCTCATAAATCCGTTTAAAAGCCGAGGATTTATGTCGTCGCACGGTCATGCGCGGCCCTGTGTGGGTTCGCGTTCCTCCTTGTACATGGGCCGACTGTTTCAGACGGTTTTCGTGAACAGTCTTAGGATCCGTGTCGTTTTCTTCCGTCGACGTTTCTTGTGGCTTTCACTCCCCCACACACTCGGCCGGCTCGGCGAATTTTAGGGAATTCGCTCGTCGACGGACCACGCAAGATTTATGCGACAATTAAAATTTCGATTCTTTATCCCCGCGTTTTCCCTACGCGAGTACAGCCGCGCGTCGAGTTGCCGTCGCGATCCTCGCTGCATTAATTTCTGATCTGTTCTACTTGCTCGTAGAACCTGTCCGCGTCCCGACAGCATAATTAACCGTTTCGTCTCGTTGCGCTCCAAAGTGTCATCTGTATTCGTTTTTACTTATCAAGCAACTCTAATTTTCATTGGGAACTCATTTTGCAGTCCATTTTTCGCACTACCAAATCTTCGATCAAGGCTAAACCTAACGAGCATTAAAAGTCGCCGGTGTACATTATCTTATAAAAATTATTTCATTTTCATTTTCATTACAAAGTATAAGTGAACGAAGAGATATATCGAATCGATTCCTGCGAAGGCAATTTTATAACTTCGATAATTATAAAATGAAAATTCTTAAAAGGGTCATTCAACCCGCTGTGGAAGGTTTAGTTTTGATAATGTGGGATCAGGGCCCCACAGATAAAAAAGAAGGCAGTAGGAAATTGGAAAAGAGAGGGAAAGGCTTCGCGGTTCAGTATAGTAGTCGATCGACTGCGACCAGAAAGTCCCAGGTTCGATTCCCACTTCGATGTCCACTTTTTTCCTGAGATCCTATATTTGGGGCCCAACCGGGATATGGTGTGGCGCTTTTGAAAAGGTTGAAGACAAAATGAAAAGTTGAAAACAAAGTTGAATGTTGAAGATGACGAATATCATTTTCAGAATAGCCGAGTCTGGGATCAGGACACTCCCTGGATAAAAAAGAAGACCAGAAAGTCACTTTTCCCCTGAGATCTCACTATAATACATTGCACGCTTAATCTGTCAAAACTGTTCGACTCGAGCGCGTCGACTCCGAGGCATCGATAAAAATTGCTAGATCATAATTTCAAATACTTCCGCTATATCTAAATTTGTTTCTATTAGGTAGACGAGTAAACATTCGAGTATTTTTAGAGAAAATTGTATCAGTTTTATTGGCATCAAATGAAAAAATTGATATAGAGATATTCGGAGTTTGAAAAAAGATATACATGGTTTTATTGGAACGTGTGCATTGAATAGATAAACATAGTTCACGGTTTCGGTTTGAATAACAACGGCTCCGCAAATAGGTTATATAAATATTGTTAATCGGTCCTTCCGCTGTACCGCACGAACAAACCCTTCTCTTGTTGACCGCATTTTTTTTAACGGTATTTTAGAGAAACATTCATATAACACAGTTTTATGCTGACATTGTGTTACGGAAAAAAACATGCTGCATTTTATACGCTACATATTGTTTAATCATTCCGGGCATGTTGCGACACCGAAGCAATTAAAGCGAACAAACGTTTCGTTGGAAATATATACAGGGTGAGTCACCAAACGTTTGCACCTCAAATATCTTTGTTGTTTCTGAAGATACGTAAAATATGGTAAGGACAAAGTTGAATGGTCCTTGACCTTGTATGACCTTGGAATAATATGGCCACTGAATTCCTAATAAAAGGGACTATCACATTGTAGGTGTTTAAAAAAGGCTGGTTCCATTTTAAAAATGTCAAGGTGACCTTGATATCTCTAAAAAAATGAAAACAAAATTTTTGTATAGCATCGTGTCAGCCCTATTGTACCATTGCGTGGACCACCCTGTATTGTCGCGGTAACGAATCGGTGTTTCGATCGCGACGAAAAACTAACGAAGTAGCCCACGACGAGACGTTTCGCATCGAAGTTGCTTGAAAACGAGCGGTAAGGTCGCGTCTTTTCATTCTGCGACAAAGAGCATGTTCGCGGGTTACAACTGTCTGGAAAGTCTCCGAGCTTTCAGCGCGTGATTCTTGAACCATTCGCGTCGTTAGCGACAGGACCAGAGAATCTCTGCTCGGCCACTCGTTGTCAAGATTATTTTCATGCGCGACATTGTCTACGAGTGCAGGTTGCATCGGCGACGCGACCCCGCGAATCCGCAACGGATAATCCCACCGTGAAAAAGTGTCGCGATGTCTGGCCCCGAATGGCGCATCCCTCGATGGTTAATTAATCCGACAGGATCTAGTGAACTGTTCAACATTTACGGGATTCGGCTGCCACGGTGCATGCATATTTCAGGGAACGTTTCAGCGCGATGACGCTCACCTTGAGCGGCGTGCTCGCGCGCGCGCCCGCGCCCGGCGTGCTCGTATCTGCTAGAAAGCCGGGAACCGGCAATTAAACGTATCACGTAATTTATAGCGAGAACACGCGCGCGTAAACGTGACTCCATTAAATCAAATTGTCCAATTAGTACAGCTTTGTTTGTAAAACGCAGAACGAGCGGCACGATTGATTTTGCCCCCGCGCTCTCGCGAGCTCGCGCGCCGCTGCAATTCACGGTTCGGCCGTTCCGCGATATAAAGTACCGCCGCGATAATGCAATTACATGCGATGCACCCGCGTCGCTCTGCTCCTCCGAAGAGAGTTCCGCCGATTCGACGAGTTACCGCCACACTGCCCACTAAAATGAAACCGTGACTCGCGTTTCTTTATGCTTCGCTCCGGCAACTTTTCCCGATCGAAACAGTTCGAGCAAACTTTATTCCGACAACCTCCCTGCTTCTCATTTTTATAATGCCGGAACGGAAAATTTACAAAATTGCTAATTAAAACCTGAAGAATGGCGAGCTATTCTTTTATATCGATTTGTTATTCAACCCTAAACCAAGTCTTATAAAAATTACAAGGTCTAATTTATTACATTTTAATTTATTAATTTATTACACATTTTATTACATTTTTATTCATTTGATTTTAATAATTGATAAAGAGCTATCTGAAGATGGTTATCGATTGGCTGCAGTGGGTTTAGTGTTGAGAGTTTTTCTTCGTGTCTGATTTTACGTTTGGCTATTCTACTGCGATTCTATAAAGAATCATCGATCAACTATTGTAAATAGGTTGCAAAGTATTTAATATGTTTTATATTCGAAATGTATGTGCACTGATTATTTGTCTTCGAGTCTGACTATACAGTTGGCTGATCTACTGTGATTCCACATGTTCGAAATCTAAGTGCACCGACTCGATTTGTTATTCAACCCTAAACCAAGCTGTTGTGTATCGTCTTATAAAAATGACAAGGTCTAATTTATTACATTTTAATTTATTAATTTATTACACATTTTATTACATTTTTATTCATTTGATTTTAATAATTGATAAAGAGCTATCTGAAGATGGTTATTGATTGGCTGCAGTGGGTTCAGTTTTAAGAGTTTTTCTTCGTGCCTGATTTTACGTTTGGCTATTCTACTGCGATTCTATAAAGAATTATTGGTTTACTATTGTAAATAGGTTTCAAAGTATTTTATATGTTTTATATTCGAAATGTAAGTGCACTGACTATTTTTCTTCGAGTCTGACTATATAGTTGGCTGATCTACTGTTATTTCACATGTTCGAAATCTAAGTGCACCGACTCGCTGTTTATCTTCGAGTCTGATTATACGTTTGGCTGTTCTCCTGCGATTCTACAGGGAATGCTGGATCGACCATTATAAGTAGGTTATGGTTTATTTAATGTTTTTGTATTCGGAATATGAATGCAGTTGACTGTTTGTTCGCTTCGATTCTGACTATACGCTTGGCTATTCTACTGCGATTCTAAAGAAAATGTTCGACCTGCTATTATAACTGGGTTGCGGCTTGTTTTATATTTTCATACTTCTTTCAGGATATTTTTAAGCACCAAGCATTATACAATTGTGCCCGTTATACGTGCGCAAAGACTAAAGAAAAATTCCATAAAACCAAAGTAATTTATTTAATAAACCAACGATTGAAAACTTAACCCTTAGCACTTCAGTGGGTTTAGGGTTCCTCTCAGAAGACACTAAAAATTGTCTAACTATTATTCAAAACAATTTTTACATCACTATGTTTGCATTTAATAAATCGGTAAAAATTCAAGCGTTGCACGTACGAATTGCTATAATTAACTTTATATGCACGAAAGGAAATTAACTATGTGTAATGGAACTATTCTAGGTCAAAAAGTGTCGCAAGTTTGGAATTAAAATTGCTTGGAGTGCAAAGGATTAAAATGTACGACACACAGTCATCCTTCAACTTTCACGTATTCTCCAGATCTGAACTAAACTTAGTGCAACGAATTTATTAATTTATAAATTTATTTTTAAACATGGACAAATAATTCTGTCATCCATATATGAGCGACGTGGCAGTCAAAGTGTTAATATACTTTTTTATTGTGTTTACTAGACCTTTTCTGGACTTATTATGGCAATCGTTTTCTTCTGAATAACATGAACAAACTTTTCCAGAAAAGTATTCCTATTTTATTTATTAAAAGACCATCGTTCGTAAAATATGTGATAGAATATTTTTAAATAAGAAAACTCGACTGGTGTTGGATGTTAATGAGCGAAAGGGTGTACATATTTAGAGGAGAATACAGGTATCGTGTCTTCAAGCCAGAATGACGATGAAAACGGGTAAATTGATAATGCCTGCTAGACAGCGTTACATTTACGCTGTTAGGGTTCTTGGTTCCCATCTCTGAAAGCTTTATCCGGCCTGTGATCGCAGTTTCTCAAAACTTTTACTGCAGGAGACTCCTTTTGCGTCACGCTTAGTTGCCCCATGCCGCGGCACTTAATTAAAAAAAAACTCTTTCGCTATTACCCCGTGCCGGCACACGCTAAATTAAACACGGCTGTATCCAACTAGTCTTGCTAATCACGAGCCACTGATTCGAAGAACATTCTAAAATTTCTAATCAATACGTCGAACTTGCTTCTCGAGCAGCGAATCAATAAAAATCAACAGACGACTCATGATTCGATGCAAATTCAGTCAGAGAACTTGTTTCTTCATATTGGAATAATTAAAATTACGAACACTCTTTCCAGAAAAATAATCTACTGAACATAAAAAGCGACTAGCTCGTTTGTTTTATAAGATCTACAAAGTTAACTATATCCAGAATTTTTACTATTTTTATTATAGTATAAATGTGACTCAAAAAATGTGTTCAATCATATCCTGCGAAGGAGCCTCTAACTCCAACAATTCTAAAATAAATAATTCGAGACTGGACAATTTAACCTACGCTGGTAGTGTTGAGTGAACTACTAATTATTATTTAATTTATAACTATTAACTTCTTGCCATGCCATTTTCTTTATAACTTCTACAGAAGAGAAATGACAATTTCTACGTCAATGCTTAACCCTTTCGCCAACGACACACTACGAACGACTGTAGTCGTTCTGCATAAAATGCCGCATATTATGCAAACAAATACCAATGGCAAAATTTTACCTACAGTTACTTCGGCAACTTTTAAAGGAAAATCTTCGTCAAAACAATTTGGTTCACTGCGAGGCGTAAACGCGGCTATAGACGATCTTTCTCGAACACCATGTACATTTTTGACAACAACATTTGATTTCGTGTAAAAGAAAAGTCACAATATTTGTTAGACTATATTTAAAATTTTCAAAACGAGTCTGACTCGTACGCAAAGGGTTAAATACGGCAAGGTAGTAAAAATACAATTATTTTTGGACCCGTAAAAAATCATACTGTCTCGCTACCGTCTCTATTTACCGTTTCGACAAAAGTAAAGCACTGAATACTATTTAATCGAGTAATTGTGTTAGTCGAGTATATTTCGAAGGTCCACTCGACGGATAATCAAAATCGTATAAAATTTGAATAAACGCGGCTTTATCGCTTCCGCAAGCTGGTGTAAATCGGTCACGTTTGGTGCTCGGTGGATCCAGTGTTAAAGGCCACCCGTTCTGCCTGCGTGTGCGAAAACGGGGAAATGGCCACTTAAGCTTTGCAACGAACTGCCGTCGTGATGGCGAACAAAACGGTATCGCAGCGCAAAGTATCGAGTATGTACATGTGAGTGGAGAATATTCGGCGATAGTCTTAACAGCATTCGTGCACGCTCGTTGCCGAACCGAGCCCGTTACGAGTTCGACCGGATTGCACGCTCGGAAGCTTGCCCCTGCTTCCAAAGGCTTTCTTGCCTCACGCTTTTTCCCTTCATTATCTTTCTTTTCTTTACCCTTCTGGTCAAAGCATGATAGATGCCTGGGATTCGACAGCTTGAAGCGAAACCCGGCGAAAACCGTGTTTCTGCGCAAAAGAAAAAACAAAGATTGATATACCGTCCAGTCAGTGGATAATCGCAACTGTTGATTCGGTTGCACCGATCGATCGACGGAGATACCATATTCTGGTACGCTATAATTTTTCATCGAAGGTTCAGCATTATTGCAATGTGAATGTGTAAAGGGTGTTTCAAAATTAACGCAAGCTTTGAATTAAATAGAAAACACAGCTTTTAGTCTTTAGATTGTTATTTTTTTCATTGAATCATAAAGTACATAGGATAGGGTTATTTATGGAATAACACATCGGGCAAATGGCCTCCACGACTTTGCTGGAACATACTCACCCTTTTGTCGAAATTTTTCATGACCTTTCTGCATAATTGTGGCTGAATTTCGTTGATGCAGCGTTTAATTTCCTCTTGTAATGCATAGGTGCTTGTGGGCTTGTTGGCATAGACCTCTGACTTCAAATAACCCCATAAGAAGAAATCTAATGGTGTTAAATCACACGATCTAGGGGGCCAATTCTGATCACCGAAACGAGAGAGTACACGACCAGGAAATGTCTCATGCAGTGATTGAATTGTTTCACTGGTTGTATGGCATGTGACACCGTCTTGTTGAAACCACATATTGGCCACATCAATAGTGGCCAATAACAAACCATTTAAATCAAATACCACAAATATTTCGCGAAAGATCCATGAGACTGTATCGTTTAACATTGCATCTGTCGAGCATTAAAATTTACCAATATATATATTGCTTTTTAAAAATGACGAGACTTTATTAAGATTTTATGCGATTTCTATTAACGTACACGATCGAACAAAGATATCGATGGAATCGATTCCTAAGTATGTAGTTTTACAATTTCTGAAAACGGTCGTTCGATTAGCTAGTGCAACCTTAGCGTAAAAAATGATTTTCTCATTGGAACGTTCTTCCTTCCTATTTTATATTCTCTTCTGCAATTATTTAAAAGGCGTATGTTTTAGTCAAAACAGTCAAAAGGGATTTTTCCTAGTTCTCCTTGGAACGCGAACCAATCGACAAATTTCTCATTTCGCGTGTAAAATTCAATTATTTCTTAACATATCTAATAAACGTTTGTTTGAATGTTTCCCCTGTAAACGATAGTTATCAATATGAATAATTAACGATTCCAGTGAAGAAACGCTGAATATGAATTCGTTCGTTGAATACTAATAATTCCATCTAATGTTGACTCCCTTTTTCAAACATAATACGTTCTTTAACGCAACGAAGAACGGTGCAGAAAAATTTCTATACGTCCTCGAATTTCGTAACTTTAGCCGGCAGTGTTTCGCGGCAGAGCGACGGCAAATGAATCCGACTACTCCGAGGTAACTTGAACGACAAAATTCGTCTTATGCCTCGTTGAAATGATTGGCGAACCGGCCTGGAGAAGAGCTTCAGTGTCGAAAAAAAGCGGGACATCGTATTCCAAGATGGAGCTTTTTAAAAACGATCGCACGGCTACGGGAGAGCTTTCAGTGTCGGTGAATAGAAAGCTCCCAGGGAATTGACCTTTCCGGTATAAGCGCCGCATTGTCTGTCACGGCAGTCGCCCGCTATTGCTTCCAGATTCTCCGAAAGAGCCGGTGACGTCACCGGTTAGTTATGGCAAAGGCGAAACGTCGAAAGAAAACGCTCTTTCTCTCTCCCCTTTTCTCTCTCCTCTTTTCTCTCCTTCTCGCGAGTTGCTCCCATGAAAGGGAGTCGTTTCTCGTGCGCTCCTTCCTTTTTTCGAGAAGCTCTTCGTCGCGCGGCTCGCTGGGAAACAGTTAATTACGGCCGACAACATCGCTTTGTTACTCATTAACGAGATGACGCGTCGCTACGTCATTGGAATGCAAACGAACAGCGATGCCTCTTGAAGATTTCGCGTCGAGACGTCAGCAGGTCCCCCTCTCTCTCCCTCTTTCACTCTCTCTCTCTATCTCTTTACACTGAAAACTCTTCCCTTATACCTTGCACAACTGCTTTTGTTCCGGACAAAAGCGTTTTCACATCAGAAGATCTCGCATTCCTCCGGAGCTGATATACCTACTCCTTTTCAGTGTTGGCGGAGCGACGTGTTCATAATGGAAATGTCTTTTTCTCGCGGATTTCATTTTTTTTTTTCAAATTTTAAACCGCCTACGTCGACCGCAAACGAACGCGCGAACCACGAAATAATGGGAGGCTCGCGTTCCGATCCGTCTACCGCGATTTCGTGGGATTCCCCGGATGTGGACCGGATGAATTGCTATGTCGGGGGGCAGCGTAATTGTTTGAACTTTATTCTTAACACTTTATCGACCGGAGATTATTTCAGAATTTTTGTAAGGCCCGTGATCCATGACTGAGAACTTTTTAATGGGTCTATCAACGCTGACAGCAATTTTTATTGCGGATTAACAATGCATCCCCAATAATATTGTCTAATAATGTTGTTACAAATTGAAATGTAAAAGTAGAATTTTAAGCTTTATTTTGATACAGCGCGAATATTGAAAAGTCTATTAATAGGCTTCCGGTCGATAAAGTGTTAACGTCGTCATCAGCCACGAACGCTGACTTTGCGGAGTCCGTTGATAGTACGTTGCGAATGAAGTGTTTGATCATAAAATTATAATTTTTCTTAGAGATATGATACACGTACGTTGACTTTAGCGTCGTTAGGTTTACGTTAGTGTCTCTGCATTCATTCATTCATTGTACTATCATCCGTTCTTCGAGTAAAGAATCCGCCCCTACGCCAAACCCTCCATTTTGGCAGAGACTACACGCAAACCTCTTACACGATCGTTCCGTCTTGTTCTCGATGTTCGTCCGGCGTTGAATCCGAAACTCGCCGAGCAATTTGATTCTTGCCGTCCGAAGTAATGCAATAATTAAACCGCGCGTCTGCGATGTAACTTAAAATGTCAGAGAAATACGATGTCCCCCGGTTGCCGTATCACAGTGAATCGCAAAAAATCGCGAAAGGTATGCGAAAGCAATATTCCGGCGCCGAAAGTTTCGTGCTCGGTGGATGCAGAACGTAAAGTTGGTAATATTAGTGTTACCCCCGCGCCGTTGCTTCTTGCGGGCCGCGAGCGGAATTAATTAAAGCGTTTTTGCATTAGCCTGGCTTCGCCTAACTGAGAGCAATCAACATCTCGGCCGGTTCTCTAATTGATGTTCTTTCGCATCTCCTGTTCCAAGGAAGTTCTTTCGATACAGAATCAATAAACCGGATGCTTCGCGTTGCAGGGGATCCAGTTTTTGTTAACCGGAGAACCGTGGCGAACGGCGACGCCGCTGCAATAAAGTTCCGCGATCGTGATAAATAATCGAACGGAAGTAACCGTGAACAATTACAAACACCGCGCCTAAACGCGATCCAACCGGTAAACGCGGTATTGCAACGATTTTACCGTGACGCCGACCATACGTTTGGATTTATACTGACATTCGGGAGAATGTAGTGTGTAATAAAGGAGCGTATTTCATAGACCTTGGTCGAATGTAGTACAGAAGCCAACGTGACTAAATCCTGATAATTTAGTAACGCGCTGGTACATTATAGTCGAATCCCGACCGTATTGCTACACGATATGACCGAACGCTTGTCATTAGCAGACTTAGTAAGTCATGGATGGGTAATTGGGCTTTAAGCGCCGACTTCATTAAGCGTTCTATTTGTAATGTCCTGCTAAGTAGCTATTGCATTGTTAATACGCGTCCCTCTGAATTCTATACATAGTCTCATCGCGTTTCAAATGCGCCCAAAATACTTGCGAGACTATACCTTTTCGCGCTTGCAATAGCAACAATATAAATACGTTTGAATCTGGGTGAAGTAGCTTGCTGGATGAACATCGAGAACAAGACTCGAAGAATCCATATTTTAGTTTTATACGTTTTTTCTGTAATTAACCTTGAATGACCTTGAAATAATATAGTCATTGAATTCCTAATGAAAGGGACTATCATTATAGGTGTTTAAAAAAGGGTGGTTGCATTTAAAAAAGTCAAGGTGACCTTGATATCTCTAAAACAAATGACATTAAAAACAAAATTTTTTTATGGCATCGTGTCAGCCGAATTGTACCATTCAACTTTGTCCTTACCATGTTTTACATATCTTTAGAAACAACAAAGATATTTAAGGTGCAAACGTGTTGGTCTAGCAATCACGATTTTATAGTTTTGAATAATCCGCCATAATTGTTTCTTTTTTTTTTAAAGAGATGGCGTTAACTTCACTTCTACGTTCAGTTGTATGCAAGCGTGTATTAACCATGATGTATCATTTTTACTCTCTTTTACTTTAATAAACGAATGGTTTAAACGTTCTACTCAGACTTTATTTAACAAAACCCAACAAAACGATTGGTGACTCACCCTATATGTTATGTTAAACCGGTTCATCTTGCAACGGACGGGAGCGGTATGTTTGGGAAATGAAAAGGGTTTAGAACTGTGCGATAGGGAACTATACTGATTTTCTGAATGTTAGCCATGGATGCGAGAGACAGAGTGCAAGCGAGACGAATGCATGGGAATGAAAGATATAAAAGCGTGGATGTTCGGCGGCCGAGACAGAATATATTAGGCGAGCGTTTAGAGCGTATGTTTCACGTGCGACCGGAGTCAGAGGGTGTTTTACGTAGGATCAAGGACCGTTTAAGTGAAATATAGTATTTTAATTAACTTTCTTCTCGTATACTATATGAACAGCAAAAATATTCAATTTTTCTAATTTTCCAAAGTACGATACTTTACAACAGCAACGTGTCGAACGATTACGAACAAGATCATGCCGACAGTTTGAAAATGCCGCCACCGTGGCGACGCCGATCGCGAAGGGTCAACACCCGAAACAAGTGACGTTAGAAAAAAGGGGAACGTCGCGGAAAGTGAATTAATCAGTTTGGTAACGCGAGGAATATAAATTTTCTCTCGTTCGAAGAATGATAGGGGTCCCACGAAGAACGCTATCGATCACTTCAGAGGGAAGTTCCCTCTTAGAAGTACTTACTGCTGTACAAAAGCAAACGGTTAGGCGGCAGACGCGCGTGCATGTGCCCTGTGCACAGGCATATACATATCGACGTAAGAAAGGTCTGAGGAAGTCCACGGGGAGTAACGACTCGTGACTACTTTTTGCATAGCGAATGCCTGAAGACGGTGGAGAGAGAGAGTAGCTGCAACGTGCACGACACGGCGAGGGCTGCAGGGCCCACGAGAAGAGTTTATACAGGTATACTACTATCCTTTCGAAAGACGACTATTTGCTTACATTTCGAGCCCTTCTTTTTCGTTCCCCGACGTCCGCCAGCCATCCACTGTCGGATCAATGCTGCTGGTACTCTACTGCAAGTAGAGTAGCTCTTTCAATTTACGGTGCTACGCTGCGTTCCCCGTGCCAACTACCCCCTATTATTCGAGACGATGGTAATTAACGCTAAACCTACCGTGCATTGAAATTGGCTAGTCTTTTTAAAAAGGCAAGATTTAATTTATTTGGATTTCGTGGGATTTTTATTAGAAGCGAGGTCCATCGAATCCGAAGATAAACGGATCGAGAATCCATCGAGATAATCGCAGGTTATATATTTGTAATATGTGGAGGTTTATTGAAGCAAATGAACACAGGTTGATTCATCTAAAAATAGAGAATTCAGATTATTATTAAAAAAATTAAGTAAATTAATTACAATATATACACGAGTTCACCTAACTTAAAAATAGAGAAGTAGTAATTAAATGTTTATGCTTCCCACTCTTATATTAATCAGGAACTATTGAATAAGACCCAGTCTATAGCGGACACTATTTTCACTATTGGGTTCCGATGGTGAAAAGATCTTCCTGTCTATTCGGTAAATAATCTATCAAGACTTTTCTAGCCTATCAATCTCTCTCTCTCTCTATTTTTCTCCTGTCCCTCTGATGGTTCAATCTATAATATGTACACTCACACGCAAAGCTTATATATTTATTAGAAATTAAAATAAACCGGCGCGAACTTTCCAACCGAATAATATCGATAATTGTAAAATAAGAAATCCGAGAAGGATCACTGGTCGCGCCGTGCCGAATTTAGCGAATCAACGAGGTATAAATTCTTTGACAACGGTGTCCATAAAAATTTGATAGCAATTTCAGCAGAAACGTGTCACCGAAAAGTTCTTCTTCCTCGGGAAAATGTCGCGCCGACGCGTTTCGCCGGCTGCAGCCAGTCGCAGAGTTAATTAGCAATTTCGCAAGCAAGAACTGCAACATTTACGCGAAAACATCTGGAGAAAACGGTGCCGGATTTGAAACGTTATGAACGACTTGCTCCGCGGCGGCGGCGACGACGCTTCGGCTCCGAGGACTTTTTCAGTTCGAACGTTCCCTGACAAGGAAAAAACTCCTGGCAGCACCTTGTTCCATCCAGTCCCCAAAAAATTAGTTAATCAAGTCCGTGCTTCTTCCGAAGGGTCTCGATGAAACTCGGATGCGAGATTTCGACGTATGAGCCGAACTGCGTGGAAACTCGCCGACGAGTGAAAGCTTGGAAAAATACTTTCATAGAAGTATTGCGCTTTTACCGCTAGAATCGCGAGCTTTTTATCCGTACATACGATTAATTGTTTGACCGTCTGTTCGAAGCAGGACGCTTTTGAAAAATCGCTCGAACTCGCGCAGAAATATAACGAAATCGTTAATAAAGTTTTAAAATGCAGAAGAAAATAACTGAGTCGTAAATCATCTTCAATTATTAGTAACTGTAAAAATGTATACGTTGCGGCAGCGAAAATTACGCGTACGTATAGTTTATTCCTATGAAGGGCATTTATGCGGCAACATTTTTTACATAATTCTGTCAAAACATTTAAAAATTGTTAACAAGCACTCGACGTTCCAGTGAAACTTGCGCGAGGCGCAGAAAATTCGCACGGCATCCAACGCGTCGAGAATAATACACAAAGGGTATCCCAAAATTCAGATTTCAATTTTACGCCCTTTCTGCGGTAAAGGGTTTTCAACGGGAAAAAGGACAGCGCGACAGCTGACAGTTCAGGGTTATTAAAAATGAAAGTCGGCCATATTTATGCAAAACGGTCATGGAAAATTTCGACAAAAGAGGAAGCTATGCTGTATATTTTATATATGAAGAAAAAGTTAACAACTTTTAATTAAAAACCCGTGTCTTCTGTCAGAATTACTTCTTGCATGAATTTGAGACAATCTTTACGTACGGGAATCCGTGATAGATCGAATAATTGCGAGAAAGAGGCTCCCGATTGTCCACCTGTTGACGAGCGGACGGTATAGCAGTCGCGAAAGTTTATACAAAATTTTGCAAAACATTGCTCGGTTTTTCGATATATTGCTACTGCGCGTGGCCGCTTCGAGCGTTCAATATTTATGCATGAAAGTGTACGTTAATTTTCTTGCGGTAAAGCGTTGCCAGCGGAAAAGAAAGACAGCGTGACAGCTGTTCCATACACAACCCTATAAATTAACAAAAAGTTCACAATTTTTAATCAAAAACCTATCATCTATCAAAATTACTTCTTGCATAAATTTTTGACACCCTTTACGTACGGGAATCCGTGATAGATCGAGTAGCTGCGAGGAAGGGCCTCTCCATTGTCCACCTGTTGGCGAGCGTACGAAATATCAACCCCGAGAGTTTATGTTTATAAAGAGTCTGGACGAAACCTCCGTCTGTACTGTTATGCGCGTCATCCGATAAGACTATGGCGGCTGTATCTCCTGCGCTCACCGACAAAGGGGCAATAGAACTCCTCCCATATTAATAAATCATATCAAATGCCATTTTCCACTAGTCCTGTTTACAGAAACCTCGCATAAACATTTATTCCAATTTCTTAGATACAAACATAATGTGGGGTCGGAATTCCTCAGTCCGAATACCTATGGAGATTAGGAAAAGACGAAGAGGGCACGGGTTCCCCCTTCTTCATAAGATCCTACGATATTTATGTAAAGTTTGTATAACAACGTGGAAAATTTTAGCGATGCCTGGGCGTAACCCATACGAGCGGCAATGGTTTATTCAAGTGGCACCGATTCGACCTATACAGACGTGCTATTAGAATTGAAGAAATTGCATCAATTATTTATAGACACGTTCGATATTCGGGCCGACGAACCGTCACCGAAACGGAATTTGACAGATTCTGATCGACTCGATCCAAGTACACATAATATTTCGATCGCGCCGTGTTTTTCTCCGACGTAGCGGTCGTAAGTTTTCGATTCCGTTCTTACGGCGGCTTCTCTCTAAATTAATTAAAATCGAACGGTTCCGTCGACGCGGCCGGTTTCCCAACGACTCTCTTCTTCATTTTTTTGCCGAGTTTAATCCGACTGCTAATTGAAGTAAAAGAATGGGAACGAAAAGCTTTCAACCGATTCGATTGGCGTGTCGATAATAAAGTTAGCGTCAGCCGGCAACGAACGTCTGGCGAATATCGTGTGCAACAGGTTTGCATTTGACGGATTTCACCAATTAATCGTGTTTAATGTTCGCCTAGCGTGATCCATTCGGCACGGTGAAAAGTGCGCGGCGTCGCGTCGCGAGAAAGGCGGCTTAATAAATCGAAGAAACGGAACGAATTCTTCTTTTTCTTTTTTTTTTTCGTTCCTCCTCCCGTCGTTTCCTTTCCGCGACGCCGTGAATCGGTCGATAGGCCGGCCTAATTATAACATCGAGGAAGCGATTAATCATTGGACGACGAGCCGGAGTATCGCGTGCACGTCCTCGGGGGTCGACGCGGTTTCCCGGTGTTTTTATTTGTCTTCTCGCCGCGGCTTACGATGGGCGGTTTTCAATGGCGTACCGATACGGACGACTGGCTTTCAAAAATGTTCCACGGAGCGGAACTTACGCCATGGAAAACTCTTCTGCCGCGAGGACGATCCATCACGTCGGTCTCCTCCTTCGCGACGTCTTTCCTTCGTCTTCCCCCGTGGAGGCGGAGTCGAAGCGCGAGTATAATAAAATCCGAGTCAATTAACGGTACGTCCGAGGATGCCATTAATAATTCCGCAAGCTCCATCACGCTCCTTGGAATTCTGGGTCGGCTCGGGCGGTGCCGGCACGAGCTGGAAGAGCGAAAAGTGGAATCGCCCCGGCGAGAAGGACAGCGAACAGGGTGGAGAACGTTTATCCCGCGATGCCAGCTTAACGGACCTTTGAACCTCCAGCAATGAAATTGCACGAATCAGAAGCATCTCTTAATCACTCCGAGCACTCCTCGGTTATAACGTGATTCGCACATAGATTGCACTTAACGTACACTGCCGCGCAAAAGTATTGAATGGTCCATGCGGCCACAAGCAGTGCAATATTTCGAAATTCCGGGCAATGTTCTGGAAAATTTTGTAAATACTTATCGGTTGTAACCTAAACATTCGTTCTAAGAATCGTCGCATCATCCGATAGGATTCTTCTATACGCATACAAATACATTAAGCGAAATTAACACTTTGACTGCCACACCGAAGTCACATGTTTCCGCTCAGGACGCCACTGGAGTATTTTTATTATTGATAAAATAATAATAAATTGATGACATAAGAAAACATTAACTTAACCCTCAAATGGTATATAGAATTAGCTTTAGAGATATTATTGAACACATCAATTTCAAAAAGCAATAAAAAATTGCTAAAAGTCGAACTTGAAAGGTGACCACCTACTACTGTCCAGATTGCATTGATGAGCCACATTTATGTCTAAAGTGATTCAATACATTGCACCGTTTTTTTTAATTGTTCAACGGGACACTTTTTATTTCAAAGTATTTTCTATTTATCAATTTTCAATCAGTTTTGACCAATGACCACCGTGGTGTCACAGGAGAAATCGTGGCCGAACATATATGACCAACGTGGCAGTAAAAGCGTTAATATGTAGCTTTTAAATAAGCAAGAACTTTCAACGAGGACTAAATCGTGTAGAATGAAAGTATTCAGGGTCAGAAGAAATGTCTTGGCTTTTGCAGTTAACCCCTTGCTGCATTACAACGAGCCAGAATCCCGTTGAACATTTTAACACTTTGTCCATATTTAAAAATAAATTGTTATGCTAATATATTCGTTGCACTCAATTTAGTTTATATCCGAAGACAACGAGAAGGTCGAAGGATAACTATGTGCCAGACATTTTAGATTTTCAATTGTTGCTGCATGAAATGAATTACTTCCATCTTGTGAAATTTTTTAGGCTGTTGGTCTGGCAGTTAAAGTATTAAACAAAGTCTAACAAATATTATGCTTCTCTTTTTCGACGATAATCAAATTTTATAGAAATTATCTTTTCCTTTCCGTAAGATTCTTAACGGCGGAGACGTTGCACTCACACGAGTTGCAAAGCAAATGGTACGGCAAGGGGTTGAAACAGCTTCGAGCGCGAGAAGTTTTGAATACCTCGAGACAAACGTGAAATGATTTTCCTAAAACGTTCTCATCGCTTGTTTTGACAGCCATTGTCGGCCGGTTGTCCAACAGGACAGCTCCGGGGATTAAACATTAAGTCATAAAGTCGTGGGCGCACGAGTTTCTCTCTGAAAGACGTTGCGTGGCAGTAATTTTGTAAATTCCGAGATAGCGATACACCCCCGCTATTTTGTCGCTAACGACGCAAAGATCATTCGTGATCTCCGTGTACTTTTTTAAGTCCGAGAATTATGATCTTCATGCTTCCAAGTCATCCTGATGGCTGGAGCGGCAGGTACATTAAAAGACTCGTAAAACAGATAAGTATCTGTTAAACAAAATTTGCATAATAGTCCTCTGCAGAAGGGTTTTATTTACTGCAGCCGTGTTCCGCACTTAACGCGCACGAAACGCGACCGTGTCGCATACGGCGCGCAACAATGCGCGTGATAAATGCGAACTATGTCGCGCCCCGCCGAGAGAAGAAACAACGGGTGAAAGAATACGCGGATATACGTAATGCATTATTGTAATTCCGGCCCCGTTTTTTGTCCACCGTACCGCCGAGGGACTCTTTAATAACTCGATACTCGCGTTTCTCGCATTTCTCGCTGACCCCTGCGTTCTAACCGTCCGCGTCAAAATGAAATAACGCGCGAATTTCGACGACGACCAGCTTGCAACCATAAACCACTGTACGGGCTGTCTCCCACCTAACTCGAGCATCTCTCATAATGTCTTGCTTATTTCTTTACGATAACGAAAACTGTCGGACGAACGTAATATTTTTCGTGATAAACGTTTTTCTCATCGTCATCGGTGAATTTTTTAATCAACCCTTTCGCTACGGGCGACTTCTCCGCCGAGGCATTCTCTCTTTCTCTCTGAATGAACCGCTGCACCAAAAATGTGCACGGTGCTCGAGAATGATCGTCAGCGATCGCGTTTACGCCTCGCTGCAACTCGAGTTGTTTTGATGATGTTTATTGAAAAAAAGAAACTTTCTTTTAACTCTTTCGATATAAACGGTCTGAAGATATTTCTGCCACATATATCCGGCACTCGTACACACACGTCATCAGATGGACGTCAGACATATCAGGCGCTCGTATCGAAAGGGTTAAACTACGTAGTTTCACCCTCGCGTACAAGCACCTATAATATTGCGACTGTAACGACTGTACCTCATGTGCTCACCGAGAAAGGGACAGTAAAACAAGACTTTCTCGCTAGTACCTGATTCGCCTTAGATGCATATCGTTGCGGTTTTTGTTCTCTTCGTGCGGCGAAAGACGCGGTAATAATTTAATAATTATTTACTTGCAAATTTTTATTTAATTTTAATTAAATTGATTTAATTTCAATTTTGACTACACGTTCATAGACGCGTAAGCAGAGTGTATGCCAATTTTCAAGACGATCGGAATGGAATTACGGAAGATATTCTGATCGGGCCAATCCGGCAACTGCCAAAATGGTACTTTCCGAGAGGCAAATATTTGGGTAAAAAAATTTAGTTTCACCGATTCAAGTAACTAGACGCGCAGACAGAATGTATGCCAAGTTTCAGCTCGATCGGAATGAAATTGCGGCCGTGGCGCGACTTTGAAATTTTTGTGGTATTTAAAATGGCGAAAGTGGTCAAAATGGGATTGATAAAATGTAGCTTCCTGGGGTCCCCTGAAACACTAGCCACAATGTGAGGGGTATTTCTTAAAGAGGAAGGTTTGGGGAAGATTTTGCCGTTGGAATCGTGTCGATAGCTCTAATAGTTTGGTCGGGGTACGCCTTCAAAGATTGCCAAATATTGCCAAATATTGAAGGGTACACCCCCCTGTCGAAAATCGTGAAAAATTGAGGAAAAATTTTTGGGTCCTCGAAGTCTGCTGAAGCTTGCGAAACGTTGGAAGAGGGTCTTTCGAAAACAGCGGTGATAACGTCGATAAGAGGAATCCGTATTTTCTAAACAATTTGTCGTATAGTGAGCTGGAAGATTTTTTGCAGAAGCTTAATATTTACAAAAGGCAGAAATTAGCAAGAATTTAGCAAAATTTGAAGCGCTCGAGTCTCGGGAAAATCTGTCGCTGACGTTTCGATTGCACCTGGTGGTGTGGCATTGTGATTTTGACAACCGATTATGATAATGGTCGGCCGATAGCGATTCGTAAAGTATATTTTAAGTAGAGTATATTTCCTCTCTGACATTTCGCTGGATAGTGATTTTGACAGATCCGTCTGCTGCTATAAATGTTCGATCACGACCCGCGAAATGGGAATGGGACGTTTGTTAATGCTGTTTTGGACAGACACGCTCTTCGGCGTGTCGAAATGAACAGACAGTAGGCGCGAAATTATTTATCGCCTTGAAGGAACGTTCCATATTCAAACGTAAACGGTTCTGAATATATTCATCTCCAGAGAAAAAAAGAACGATAGAAAATTAAATTTAAGCCACCCGCTCGGCCGCGAAAGTTTCGCGTATCGTCGCATAACAGCATTTAGTTTTCAGCTATTCAATCGAGCAGGTTCTCCGAGGAGCACCGTATTCAAAAGTTACAAAGTCCTGCGGTAAAAACAGATAATATTCAGCAAGTTCGAAATCCCTAAGTGTTTGACTTTCCGCTGATACCGTTTACACGTCTCGCGCTCTGCCCATGTTTTATCGGCAAGTTTGTGGAAAATGTCCGCGTATACTGGGTATACAGGGTGTCCCAAAAATCAGTTCCTTGAACGAGAAAGATTCCTAGGGTTAGTCCAAAAGAATCTTTCCTTTACGAACATGTCAAACGCGGCTTCCTTTCCGAGCTATTAGCGAAAGCACTGCTGCGAAAGCTATTCTACCAAGAGCTAGTGACATTGTCGCACCGTGCTCGAATCGTGAACAAGAGAGGCAGCAGCAATTTATTCATACAAACTCGCATATTGGATCGCATCGAATTCTGGACATTGTTGTTGTAAAACGAAGATGGCAGGTTAATGTTTAACACGTGATATTGTTTAAAAATCTTTCTCACAAAATTAATGTAAATTAATCAGATCATAAGATCAGGTGGGAACTTCGTCATCCAGTATCCAGCAATTGTCCTTAACAATGCAGATCGCTTTTATGAACGAAATAAATGAAACTGAATTTGCATTCTAAGACATTCATGTAATACAAATTTTTCTACAAATACTTTTGCCTACGTAGAATGTACGATCGACGAAAGAAAATTTTCGTTTCATCAGACAAGGTTGTTTTAAATTTTCCTGCGCAGAGATTACGCCGAATTCCAATGCGGCGGATGCCGCATCTCCGCGAGCAATAATTCCACGGCGTCTTGATGAGAAAAAGAGAACCGGGGAAAATATTCATTAAAAGGACGCCGTATATATAAGAGCGTTCGTATACGTATATAATCTTGTTCGCTCGGTTTTCCGGCACGGCGCGTTGTTCCAGCGAAAAGCAAGAAGCAGTGGACGAAGGAGGACAACGACGGAGGAACGGGAACAAGAAGAACAACGGCGGTAACGCAGCGTCGTATTGAAAACTTTCGCGGAGGCGCGTCTCATTTTCAAATTACCAGCACCGTTGGAAAGTACGGAGGGGGGGGGGAAATGCATGGGACGGTGACACCGGAGGGCGAGGAAGGATAAGGCATATTTTAATCAAGCCCTTATTGAGTTGAAAACTCGAATATTATTGCGAGAGCCGCGAGTTTCGCGAGGCTGTGCCCGTAATTCCGCCTAGAGATGCTATTCGCGCGGCCCTTCACGCTTTGTGCGCCGCTCTGATAATACGAAATCGATATCTCGTACACGAAAAAATGCGATTAATGCCGCGGAGCCCCGTCCACCGTGGAATCTTGATTGTTCGGTTTAATCGGGCCGCGTAGATAAAGCTGACAACCGGTGTTAGTTGTCTCATTCGTTGCTTGGTCGAAGGAGCACTAACAATTATTATTCTACGTTGCTTCGTGGGAACAACGGGGACGTATCTATTCAGATTTCATTTTTTAAGTTTTGTTATAATATTGTTAGATGGGCGGTCTTGCTAAGAATACGTAATAAAATAATCTTTATTACAAGAAGAGGGAATGTGCGTCCAGTCACAACGAAGTTTAATCTCTGACTCTGCTCTGTTCGTTAGTATATATTTATTAAAAATAAAAATAATTCGGCACAAACTTTTCAGACAACCCAATATTACTTATTACATCGATATCTAAACGGACATCGATAGCCTCGACGTAATAATTGTATATGCACAAACAAATAAATAGAACGGCTCCTACGCGACGAAAAATTGCCACACTGTTATTTAAAAGAATTTTAACACCACTATCCTTACATCTAAGAAATTGATAAAAATGTAACAGCTGTAAGGACGAGTAATACTAGAAAAAACTTACACATAAGGTGAAATATTTCGTGTAGAACCGAAATATGGTAGGACAGAAGAAATGCTTTAGTTTTCTAGATAAAACAGCTTCGAGTGCAAAGGGTTAAAGCTGGATTTACCGCTTCGCGAAATTCAACGTACAAATTTACGAATTCGACGAATTTACAGTCTCGAGAATCGCAGTTGGAGAACCGATTGTTGAAAATAGTATTTGAATGTTCGGGAACGCAACGGGCTTGTTGCTACGCTTTTGAAAAATGTTTAGCAAAACCCATAGGAACGGGCATGCACATGGAGCACCTTATATTATATATGATCTCTTTAATTATTACACTGCTCGACTTGTTTATTTCCAACGACATTAAATGTCTGTCAGAGACACGTTTAGTTGATTTTAGTATGCTGCGAGCCGAGCTTAAATGGCACACGCTTCAAAAGACGAATATGTTCGTATTTGAATGGTCCTGTTTAAACAGCGAACCGCCGACGTATTAAAATTCTGTCATACGTCTGTGAGATAAGGATGGTAATTTAATCGAGAGAACGGAATTAGTTGCATTTCTGGAGAATATCGATATTGGCAGTACAAATAAGTCTCCGCCGTTCTTCATTTTAACACTTTGATTGCCATGTCATCCATATTTGGGTAACAGAATTATTTGTACGATTTCTAAATAGATTTTTACGTCAATATATTCATTTGTACCATAGTTAACGATTATACAGAAAGTGCAAGAAGGTGAAGAGAGCACTTGATGGCATACATTTTATTTTTTCTATTTTCATTTCAGTCAATACCTCATTTTGAATTTATAGAAATTTCGTGGCTGCTAGTTCGGCAGTAAATGTGTTAAATTGAACATTTATTGCGAAAGAATGATAGCTTATGCTTTATTCAAAGTATTGTCCATCGCTGGCCACTATTTTTTTCCATCTTTCCGGAAGCATCTTTTGACGCTATCCACAAAACGACCCAATTTTTAGTATCTTCGTATGATGCGAAGTGCTGTTCAGACAGGCCATGCGTCATCGATCCAAACAAGTTGTAATTAGAAGGAGCGATGTCTGGCGAATACGGCGGATGAGCTAAAACTTCCTAAATGTGTTTCCAAGCAGGTTTTAACCGATGCCTGGTAAGCAAAATGTGGTTCAGAAAATGCGAGAAAATATAGCTTGCTTCGACTTTGTCGAATTTCTATAGCTCTCAGCTTGGCAGCAAATTTGTTAAGGAAGTAAATCAGAACCTTCTGCAAATGACGTTTATTTGGCTCGAAACTCGACTTTTTCGCCACACAATCGCCAATGTTTTGAGATTATGTTGTTGACAGATGTGCAACCTTATGATACGATGTCGGCTCATATCTTACTCAAAGTATCCAATCGATGGAAACAAATGATCGCGGGTAACGATTACTCCAATATAAAGTTGCTATCCTAAAATTGTTTCGCGCAGTCGATGCAAGAAATCGCACGACAACGTAGAAAGTCGGCGAACAAGATTTGCTATTTTTTAATAAAGCTTAGGCCGCTTTCCGTCTGGGGTCGGGAGCTGATCTTCGTCGGGGCAAGTTCGTTAGTTTCGGCCAGCCAGAGTATCGTAAAAACTCGTTAAAGAAAGGCGCAGGGGACTGGATGGACAGAGCTGTTGACTGCGGGAAAAGATGAACCTGCACGGAGGAGAGACCCTGCGAAAGAAAGCACCACTAACTCGGCCGCAAACAAGCGACGCTACTACCGCCGATTACGCTGGGGAATATTTACTGACACGAGATATGCCGCGAGGAGTAGTCAGGCGTTTTTACATCGAGTCGCCCATTGCGCGGAAGTAATTCGCTCAACCTTTATGAATTCGCTGGGAAATTGAATAAGACGGGCCGCTGGGCGAAGAACAGAATAGATGAACCGTCTCGAGTTCACGCGCGCATGATCGTTCATCAGTTTGGGCAGAGATACTCTCTCGTGCTCGACTATTCCCAAAGTTGCGCAGTAATCGGTTATCTTGTGATTAGTAGACGAGGAATAATAACTTTTCTATTTAACACTTTAACTGCCCAACCAACAGCCTCGTAACGTGTACGTTATTAACTCGTTGGCCTAGGATTTATTTTCTGATAACAGTTTTCAATTTCGGTTTAAAGAAAATTAAGGAAGCACATGTTTAAAAGATTCTGTTCGAAATCTTGATCACGAGTCTGATTCGTTGTTGTAGGACAAGGAGTTAAAGAAATATTCTGATGAAAACATTTTTATGTCTTCAATAATAGCGAAAGAAAAAATTAGGGACCAGTCAAAATGACTGGATTATTTAATTGTTACTGTTTTTACAGTTTTGTATTTTTTACATGTGTCAGAAATGCATAGGATCCTCGGATTAATCATTCGTAGGATTATATTTTATAGTCTGTAATCGTAGAATGATTGCTTCAACATTTTCTTAAAATTAACGTTTCATAGGTTTGCCGAATATTGATTAAGAATTTCTTGTTACGATTATTGTCATCTGCGAGGTACACAAGAGGTAGGGTTTTCAATGTTATCCTTGGTAATTCTAGTTCTACAAGTTCTAGTGCGTGCACGATCTCCAGTGGGAGCAGTATTAACATTCAACGCGGGAATAGCATGTAGTTTATCCAACCGATGTAATTCCCCTTGATTAGCCGAAGTTTACTATTTTCTGATATAACGATGATATCCCTGTTAACCCAACAATTAATTTTGCTACGCAAATAATGAACGTTTGTTAACACAGAACCTACCGCAGAACGTGAAACGACCTACGGATCTAAAAGCGTCGATGAATTAAACAATCTTTTCCAGTACAGAAAGTCTCATTTAATGGAAAATCGAACTGAAGCAATTTACAATATATTTCAACACTAATTCTGCTTGGGCCGGTCGAACGACCGTTTTCAGAATCGTTCTTTTATAATTATTGAAGTTATACAATGGCCTTCATTGGAATCAAAATCAATAGGAATGAAAATCGCAAATATTCAAAATAAATTAAATCTTGGCATTCTTATAACACAATATGCACCAGCCAATTTTAATGCTCTGTAGGTTTAGTGTTAAATCGTGAAGTTCGTTACATCTTCTGAACACATACAAGAAAATTAGATTGGAAATTATTAACTTCTAGCGACGCGATAGTTTGTCTTAGAAACATTACAATTACATTCGTTCGCGGGCAATCGAAACTACACTGTTTCAGTGAACTGAACTGCAAAAATTCACATAATACATTGAAAGTATTATAATACAAACATATATTCAAGTTTCAAATTGATTAATATCGCCACAGTTAACCCTTAGCACTCCAAGGTCCTCTGAGAGGACATTAAAAATTGGCGGAATATTATTCAAAACAATTTTTACATTAAAAATGTTTGTAATTAAGAAGTTAATAAAAATTGAAGTGTTGCCGTACGATTAACCGCAACAAATTTGACATGCACGAAAGGAAATGAACCACGTGCAATGGAATTATCCTACGACAGAAAGATGTGTCGAATTAGAAATTAAAATTGCTTGGAGTGCAAAGGGTTAACTGGTTAAAATCTTCAACACGAGTCTTGCACGTGGTAATACGGGAAGGGTTTTGACAACTCGGAAACGAAGCAGCGTACGGGATTTTCGCAAAGGGAAAAGTTGCTTCGAACGACCCGAGGAACTCTCCTCGAAGCGAACCGACATTTTTGGAACACCCTGTACAAGAGGAAAAAAGGATTTAGGGTGAACAGCCGTAAAAACAGTCGGATGCCAGCCCTCCATCCCTGTCCTTAGCGAAAGGAAGGCGGGCCATAAATGCTTCCACTATGTTTTCTACCCCTAAAAGAAAGTGAAAGCCGTAGGCACCCGCGGCGCATGCACACGCACGATACTCTATATTCTTCCGGGCGGCGGCGATTTGTCATCGGCTTTTTGCCGGCGGTGGCTGCGGGACCAAGAAAAATGTATGTAAATATCATGCGAGAAGATACAAACGGTCTGTCTACTGTGCTAAACTAATCCTTCCGGCCGTGCCGGCCATGATTTATGCCCGCGATAATGTCCGAAATACGGTTCGGAACCGGGCGATAATGACATATACCGTTTTAAGAACGATATACCATTTAACTACGACTCATTTGCCGTGATTTAAGTAGCGGAATAAATCAAGTCAGCTTTTAAACTCTCTCTCTCTCCCGCACGCTTCGGTAATAACTGCGCGAAAGATGCCAGGATAACGTTTTACTAAATCATACTTTACGCTCGAAATCAATCCGTTTCAGAACCGCGCCGTAATGCTCGTAAAAGTCACTCGAAATCAAATCAGTTTGATTATTGTGTCAGGCTGTGCGGTAAGGGCTGCGTTTTGCGAAATGGGGTGGTTCGTTTCGAGTAATGGGTATGCTGGTCACTTGGATCTGTATTAGAGGATGCACATTTCACAGATTTCGGTCGGGCTTACTTGCAAACGCGTCGTTGGATTTGTTGTATTGCGATAATGAGTTGGAACGGGCCCATACAGGCATCCCATGAATTAAAACGCTGACATTTTCGATACATTACCATGTCGCTGTCTCTCGTCAAGTGGTACACTAAAATTATTTAACTCGTTCAACGACGTGTTAGTCGTATATGGTTGACGCCATTTTGTGACGAAGTTTAATGAATTAATTGTTATTACGATGCAGTAGAGTAGATCGATTAGGATATGAACGATGTAGAAGAGTTGAAGGAGTATTCAATGTGTGATCGATATCGCGTTTCCATTTTTGGTTCTATTCAATTAATTTGCTTTCGATTGCGTGAAAGATTATAAGGTGTCGATTAATTAGTATGCCGTTCGTATTCGAAGAAGACCATACGATAGAGACGACAATGTCGCCAATGTGTCGATAATGTGGACATCCAAGATGTTCAATCTCCACCGTAACACAATTAACACTATGGCTGCCAAACTAGCAGCCACGAAATTTCAAAATGAGGTATTGACTGAAATAAAAATTGAAAAAATAAAATGTATGCCGTAAAGTGCTCCCTCTGCCTTCTTGCACTTTCTGTATAATCATGAACTTTGGTACAAGCAAATATATCAACGTAAAAATTTATTTATAAACCGTACAAATAATTCCGTCACCCACATGTGGGTGATATGGCAGTCAAAGTGTTAAGAAACTTGAACGTGACGATGTGACGTGTCAACGATTGAAATTCCGACATTTCACGCGCAACAACCTAATAACAATTACCTTCGCACTCGTCTTAAAATTGATGTTTAAGTTTGAACATAAATTGCGTTACCGACGCGCAGCCGAAACGTCAAAGAAATATATCCGTGCAGGCGAATATTAACTTAAGTATTTGACAGCATTCGAAAACATTTTCGGGATAAGCTGTAGAATAGAATTTCGAGTAAACCAACGACGCGAGCTCGAATTCGCGTTTGTACCCGGCCGTAGAAAATGAAGATCATCGAAAGCCAGCGAGAGAGGATGATCGATCTGCGGAATCTGTGATAGAGACTCCTCGCTTTAACAGCTCGGATGACTAACGGCGGTGTTTTAAAAATCTCATGGGTCTTCGAGTAACGGCCTTATCGGTCAATTAATTCCCATAATCTGCAGGTGACGCGGAGCCAGTTCGGTAACAATGGCAGTGTTCATGGGGTTCGTCCACGATTGTAATACTCGACTCCCCGGCTCTGGCCGGACCTATTTTTTGGACAAAAACTAGACGAATAGGCCAGCTATCTACAGCAGATTGGCACTGAATGGTTTCTCTTGATATACGGATCCGAATCGAACACGAGTGCCTGTGCCCGCAAAAAAAGTATCCGTCTATTGGACGCAACGGACAGATTGATTTTCGTTCCTTTTGAATTTTATCACTGTAGGAGCCTTTTGTGCGATGTACTAAATCGTGTGTGAAATCTGCCGCGGTGAAGTCGATGTCGACTCCTTAAATTGAAAAATTCGCTATAGAACAAGCGATCCGAATCCTCTGCGCCGGTGAAATCAACAGGAAAGCGCGCAGGAAATATATATAATATTTTCTGTTACGTTCCGTTTTCGATTTAACCCTCCATGGACACACCTACTTCTCCCCCAACACTATTTTTCACTGTTTTCGGCTACCAGAAGCTGACAAAAATGTGGGACACACTCGTTCGAATCTCTGCTTCGTCGCTGTTATTGTAGGATGTGAGAAACGTGCCTGCGAAAGACAGAGAGAGTACACTCCGGGATAAAAAGATAGCACACATTATATTTTCCCATATTTTGTATTAAAAGCTGATTAAAATACATATTTTCTTTTACTTTTCTTATAGTCTTCCCATTTTTAACCCTTTTAGTGCCGGGCGATAAAGAGGTGCCTATGCGAAGATAACCGGTCGAATTTTACGATTTTACTAGAGTTTGTTGAAATAGAATTATGTTGAAATAGATTTATTGTTGTTTCACATCGCGGTTACGCTAATTTCGAAACCAGAGCTTATCGTCCCTATCATTTTCAAAGATTATAGGGAACCGCGTATAACTTCTTCGTCGAGATTACGCGGAAAAGCAAGCGCGAAGACGGTGTTTCCAGCGGAGAGACAAAAGCTGAAGAGAATGGAGCGGAGACCGCGACAGCCTTAACGATTATAACAGCTGTTGACACAGACTTGATACCGATGACCGAATAAAACGCGAGAGGAGAAAAAAGCTCGGCTGCTTTTACGCTTTTACAGGACGAAGTGCTTACAGTTTTCGAGCGGCCCATTCGAGCGCCGCCGCTGAAAACTTCTGCATTTTCAAATTGCGTATATTCACGAGTGCCTCCAACAGTTGAAAACTCGCGCCATGCCGGCAGGAACTTTCGTACAATTTTTTAGAAACGATTTCGTCCTTCTGTCGCAACGTCTCGAACTTTTTCTCCTTTTAGCGGATGCAAACACGCTACACAACCGTACTCTAACACAGTCGGAGCTTTATCGGAGAAAATAAAACGGAAAAACGAAAGGTGTCTATTTGCTCGTGTAATTCTCCTTCTTCTAATACGATTTCTCTATACCATCCCCAATTTTGTTGTACATCGACAAAGAAAAAAGAAGGAAACAAAAAAAGGAACGGCAGAATTTATTCGATAAAAGCGCACGGAGCTACGTATCGCTCCTAACTATTCTCTTCCATTTGTTTAAATAAAAATTAACGATGCTTTTTGTCGAAAGTTCCTGTTTATTCGAAGCAAAATATTCATCTCGCTTGGTACGTTTATACGCGTACAGGAGAATCATAGTGCGGCACCACGATTCTCAAAATGAATGTTTATACGTCGAGAATTTCGTTCAGTTTACTCCGTCTCTCATATTCGAGAGAGAAAGTATAAATACCTTTCGTATCAATAAATCGAGTTTGATAAAAACTATAAAAGAAAGTGTATATTAAATTATTAACGGTTCTTTTTAGGTATACCTGCGAGTCCGTCTTGAACATATTCTTCCACCGTCTTCTTCCTTTTAAAACTTTGACTGTCATGTCACCCATATACGGGTGACAGAACTATTAGTCCATGTTTAAAAATAAATTTTTACGTTAACATGTTCGTTGCATTCGATTTTGTTGATATCTGAAGGATGCAAGAAGATTGACAGATAATCAACATGCATTTAAAGTTTTCAATCTCTGCTCCATTAAATAAATTAATTTGATTTTGTGGTATTTTTGAGGTCGTCAGTTAGCCAGTTCATGTGTTAAATATATATAGTTAATTATACTTCTTCCTTACGCGAGTCTTTCACTTGATACAATCCCTCGACGAATTCGATTTACAGACTCATCAATTCATTGATGACTCAGCGAAAGATTTATACGTGTTTTGAAGGGAAACCAGAGTATCCCAATACTTTTACAATCTATACGAACACATCGAACCGCATAGAAACGACGCCACCTAACAATGAAAATTTTCTCGACAATCTCGATTCACAAGATCCGTTCTAAAAATATGTAAAAATCTAAACATTCGGTTCAACCGATTTTATAGAAAAATAAGTGACTTCCGTCTATCGCCAGTGGCAAACTTTTAAATATTTATTCTAAAAGCTCGATTTTATTGAATGCCGCAGAAAAATCTTGATTGATCGATTGCTATATGTCCATGTTTCGTTTACCACGGGCAATGTAATTTATTATTGATAATTTCGGCATGTTATACTTTTCCGTTTTAGTTTACTGATTATGTTGATGTGCTATACGAGCGTCGAAGTGATTTTTTAGCCGCGTCGCGCGTATCGCGGCATCGGGATTCGTGGTACTGTGACAGAGAACCACGCACCGCGATACAATAGTGTTAATTACGGCGACGTTATTTAATTGTAATTACACCGATGCCCGTGCCGTTAATATTAATTACCCTGCCGTGTTCGCGATGCTGCGTTGGCGGCGCAAGCGCGTCCCATTCTATTAATGACGCGCCTTCCACTGACTGATGACGGGCTCGTGGCCTACATATCTATTTGTCGCGGGGCTGCTAATATTTCTGCGGCGAATTCCTGTCGAACTACTTGCCGCGACAGGCAGTGACATTACAGATGATAATCTATTGTCGGCGAATAGATGATCTGCTAGCACTGTCTACCTGTCCTGTCCTCGGAATTAAAGTCTATAGAAAATCAAGAATATCCACAAAACTCATTATCTGTCAATTGACACCATTTAGCTTATCGATTTCGTTACTCCGGTAAGCACATTGTTTTCAATCATGTCATGTTTTCACATCATAGTAATTAACCTCTTAAGCACGATGCGCCACTATAGTGGCTTGAACACCCTCAATTCTATTATTAATTATTACAGAATATTATTAATATTAAAGTATATGCATCATATCTTTTAGAAAAATTCAAAAATTATTAAAGTTAAAGCATATGCATCATATGAGCCGTTTATTTTGAAAGTGGCGTAAGTCCATTTAAAAAAAAAAATCGAGTCAGCTACGATAATAGCTACATTTTTACAAGATCTTTTCATTCTGAGGCAACTTGTTACTAATATATTTAAAATCGTTAAGATTTTGTAATACGAAAATTTGCTGGTTGATGAAGCGATGAAAACGTTTATTTTGAAAGTGGCGTAAGTCTCATTGTGAGAGTTTCAAACGGATATGGAAAATAATTATGAAATAAAATTTTATGAGATCCCAGCTTTATGTTTAATTATCAATGTAACAGTTGAATTATCAATGTGCACTGAATTTGTTTTAAACAACGGAACAGTGCCTGACTTGACGTCGAAGACAAAGAACCTAGT
>CM052091.1:11674916-11691218 GCA_028453745.1 Agapostemon virescens
TTCAAACAGGAAGATTACATGTGTTATCGAAAAATTAAAGATACATTGCTACCTTTTTGGCTGGGAATGTATGAGGCTGCCATGTTGCGAGAAGGAGGGGAACGGAGTAAAAGGGAAGGAAAGAAAGAGAGGCAGCGGTATGGGATTCGGTGCCGAGTGCACGAAACGCTCGTGATCCAATGTCATTTTTACGCGGGCGTCGGTGTTGGCGTCTGCGTCGCGAGACTCACCTCGGCCCTCGAGCGTGGCCGGGAAAATGGATCGGCCGCTCGATCGGCAGACGTATTTCAATTTCATACGCGAGTGCCCCCGTCATTTTCTCGCACGTAGGAAGTGTCAGGGAGTAATGAAAAATTTACCATGCGACGACGACGCTCCCCGGGCCGTGCCGAGCGGAGCGGAGCCGAGCCGAGCCGAGCCGTGCCGGGCCTAGCCCAGGGTTAGAACGCCGGATGTACCGACAGTCGTGTTTACGTCACGGCCGTGTTTCGCAACATTGTTGCCCGCCATTTTAAACCGGCCCGGGTTCTCTATTTTTCACGCCGCGTCCCGTGCGTGCTCTTTCACCCTTCCAACCCCCGCTCCAGCGTCCCCACCCTTTTCCCCCCGGGGTCCTTTGAAATTCGTGTCACGTCCCGGCACGTCATTATTCATACGGGATCTCGTACCTGCCCCGATCAACAGAGACCCGTTCAAAGGGGAATTAATAAGGACATTGCCGGCTCGTAAACACACGCCCACCTATTTTTATCGGCGACATTTTGGAATATCCGGCGGCCTGTCACAAGTATGATCGAAGGAAAAATTTGTTGCCAAGAGAGAAAGAGAGAGAGAGAGAGAGAGAGAGAGAGAGAGAGAGAGAGAGAGAGCTGCGAGCATGCGATCTGAAACGCTTCGAATCACGTTCAACGTAATAATTCGAAGGTCGATACTCTTAAAAGTCTTCGCAGTCTTCGAAATCCTCGACATTTTCGAGAGCTTGGAAAAATTGAAAATTTTTAATGTCTCTGTTGAATTAATGAATTGTTTGTAGAATGAATTATCGTTGATTTGAGACTGTTTCGTGGTATAAAGTATCCTAAACGCTTACAACAAGGTATCTCGGCGTACGCGTTTATTTGTTCCTTGATCATTTCCAAATATATTTTGCTATTAATTTTTCCTGTTATAAACTTGATTTCTATTTTACCATGGTACCACCACCTCCCATTTGCCGACGAGTCAAAAACTGGTCCTCTTTTCGTATATCGCGAAGATAGTAACTCAAACCATCAGGCGCATCCAAGTCAATCTTCTTTTCATCTACAAATATTATTCTTCGCCATTTCTTTCGCATATGAATATTCTTTTCCGCAAAGTGTAATCGATTCATCTTACGTTGCACAGTTAACCAAGGTTTTTTCTTCTTCCGCTAGATCTATGATAGTTATACGCATACAAAAAAATTCATTGATATCGATTGACGTACACACGAGCTACGTGCCATCGAAAATTGTGAAAATCCCAATTTTTCACGATTCTTGGTCAATTTCTGCTTAAACTCCAGAAATTCTTACATCTTTCTACGCGTGTCATTTTTTCCCGCGTCAATCGATTTCGGTGAAACTTTCAGCCTGAGTATAGCTGACACAGTTTTGAAAAAACATATTTTAACCCATTAAGTGTTATTTGTTATTTCAAAATTAAAATTAAATGATATGTACAATTGACTAATTATGAAAGTGGTGTAAGTCCATTTGCAGCCTGGAAATATATATTATTTCAGTTAAATTCGCCTAAAAGAAATTTATATAATCAAATTACATATTGATAAATTAGTACAAACATTCCCAGACTTCACATAATTAACCTATATTTTTTAATTGTCAGATCTGCTAACATTTAATTTTCTCGAAACAGAAGAAAATGGACTTTTAATGCAAAATATAAGAATATATAAGGCATGCTATCTTTTTGTCCCGGAGTGTAGGTTGAAACGAATCTTCTCGGTGGTTTCGGATGGTCCGATAGAACGGAGGGTGTCTGCGTGACCATCGAAGGTCACTTTATTAGTTTTGTAACAGAAGTGTCCGTCTCGCACATTTGGCGAACAAATGCTCCGAGAACGGGACTTTGCAAATTACAACCGGGGACGTAAAAATCCTCGCCTCGGGGATTAGGACTCGGGAAGTGTTTTATTATTAACAGCTGACTTACACGTACACTTCCAGGGTTACCTCCGAAATTGCGTTCTCCTTGCCCGCTTCAAGAAACTCTTTGTCATGCGTTACCGGACGGGCCTTACCTGCGCTGCGCGGCCTGTCCCTTGTTTTCCGTCAACGCGGCTTGCCGAAAGTTACTTCTCTCTCTTCCACCATCAATTTTCACCGTTTTCTTCGACCAGCGTGGGCGGCGATTGCCCTTCAAAATTGTCACGGCCTTCCCGAAAATATCTGTTGTTCATTGGTCAATTCTAGTCACACCCATTTGACGACTGAACTTAAATACCGGTTGTTAAGACAAGATAGTCTAAACAGATTCAATCGTTCACGATTTACCTGCCGACACCCGTCGCCGAGCCGACATCACCACCGACCGGGAAAACCCACGCTCCCACTACCCCTAAACGCTCGAAACAAAGAACGAAAATCCAACACCACCATTGGCCAATACTTGGTCACGAAAATAGTATATAAGCAGCAAAATGTATTCATACAGATTAGATTCGATTACACAGCTTGTACAGTACAGAAACGCAGAATAAACTTCAACTAAACCCTACAAGTCGATCGTCTCTCACGAGTTCAGGCTCTCGTTCAATCCCATCAGTGGGAGTCCTGCATATTCAGAGTCATTCATTCCCACATCAGTGGGTGGTCCTTCGAAGTCAATAGGCACCAAGTGCAATATTCAGAGGAATCGTTCAAGTACAGTGAACGACGCCTTAACACCGGTGTTCGGCAAGCGCGCGTCAGATTAGCAAGATTAGCAAACGTTACCGAAGTGATACACTTCTCTAACGGCACTGAATTACTGTTCAGATCTTACGGTTTTTTCGACAAGAATACTCTTGTAATATTTCAAATCGCGCTAAGTCTCACCTATCATTATACAGTCCACTAAAGTTCACATAATGTAAATAAAGTTTTGTTCCACTCGTTTTCTACAAAGTTAATCTTGGTGATCAGATCCATTTCACTAGTTACCCATCCCGAACAAGTCTCGCATCATCACCATTCGGCGCGATCAGAGGGTATTTAAAACGAATCGGCGATCAGTCATTTACGCGAACGCCGATACAGCCGAGGCAATAATAAAATATTTTTGCAACAGGGGGTGAATCGCGGGTGGATGAAGTCGTCGGAAAAGGAGCGAGCCGCGTCAGCGTGGGTCAGGCGGAGTTTTTGTAACGCGTCCGATTGTACTGGAACAATGAGGATAAGTAATTAGTGGTGTTTCACGGACGATGATAATTAACGAATTTCCACGATCCTGGGGTAGTTTCTGTGCTCACAATGAAATATTCAGGCCCTTCCCTCTCCCTCCCTCTACCCCCGTCTTCTTCAGTGTTTCCCAACCTTGTTTGAGTTCAACGATCCGTTTCATTCAATTCCCGCTTGAATGCCCGTCTCAATGAAATCGAAACAATTGTTTCCGAACAGAAAGAGAATCATTGTTACTACTTACCGACGTATTATTGGATTTTCTTCTCGACGTTATCACGGGCTACCGGCGGATTCTACGTTCAACTTAATTGGAGCAAACATTTCTTGAGATCGGCTCCCGATTGCTTCGTTTCGGTGAGCGCGGTTTCGCGATCGGTGGATCGGGCTAACTTAATTAAAATGTCTACGTGGGGTTCCGGTGCCCTGGTAGAATCGACGAAACCGACGACAGCGTGTGTTGGCGCACGCACGCTGCACGCCGACGGACGCGAACGCGCGCGGTTATTAAACGACTCCCACGCTCGTAGATCGAGGAGACTGCGAATTCACGATGCAGCCAGAAAAACACCGTTAGATGAGCACAGGGCCAGAAGAGGGGTCGAGAGGGGGTTTAAACCGGCGAAAATGGGAAGTTGGATGTGGTCCAATGCGAAGGTAATCGGCAGTCTCGAATTTCGTGCAAACAGTAAAAACCGTCGAGTTGGAACCCAACCAATGGATTCACTGGTGCACCGTAACTTTTTCCTTGTCCGGATAACAAGTAGCTTGTAAAATTGAATACGTCCGGCTCGCAAGACGCGAGTCTTCCTCGTCCTCGACCTCGTCGACTATCTTGTATCGATGGAGGCGCAAGGAGACCTCCGCCTCTTCACAGAAACGAGCCGTGCTTCGCGTTCACGCGGGAAACGTCTTTTCGTCGTGTCTTCGATTCGAACAATTCACCCCCGCGTGATTTCTTAATCGCGGATCTTTGCGAAATATTTCGATTTATCGGATAATAGAAATATAGATAAATAGATTCGAGCTAAAGACGTTCGTGAAAGCCAGACTTCGAACGACTGCGACAGCGTAAACAAAACTAAACTGGAAGGACCTACCGGAAAAACCTTGTTTACGACAGGTTCGGAGACGCGAAAACCTCGGCTCCGACTTAGGTATCTCGTGTATAACTTACGTGGTCGACGAGAAAAACTGTGCGGAAAGTTAACCGGTTAAAATTCGTGCAGGACAAATTTTTCCGACGTGGCATAAATTTTCAACGACGCGTACGCGGCTTTCGGTGACCGAGGTGAAACGCGAAAGGATTTCGTGTCTGTCGGACGAATCGGAGAACAGAGTTGATAACATAAAAAATTAATCGGCCATGGTGTCGATCCGTTCGCACGATTGTCCCAGGGTAACGCGCGGCCGCCGTTCTTTTTTCCCGCGGCGCGGCGAGACCGCGAAATTTCAATTTCGCCGTCGCATCGAAACGGACGGGACGCAATAAAAAGCAATGATGTCTACGGTTTTCGGAGGGGAGCTCGAATATCAGGATTAATCTTCGTTACTCGCGTCCGGGCGTGAAGCACGACGAGAAAACAAATCTCCGGGACGCCATCGCGGGATTTATGCGGCGCTCCGGAGTGAGCTGATTTGATTCGAAGCAGAAACTAGAGGGAACGATAGAGATGGTTTTACTTAAGAATCTTCCGGGCCCACCTTACTTCGCTTAGCTCAGCCGTGGATGCGGTTGGAGTTTCAAGTAAACATCCGGTCGGGCCACTTCCTCCCCGAAGCGAAACTCTCCGGCATATCTGATTTTCTAACCGATCGTGGCCCAATAACTTTCACCCCCTACCGACACCGTGTCTACCCACCCCGTTTCTCCCACTTTTCCCTGTTCCTCCTGAATTATTACTGGAAATACGCGACTTCTCCTGCCACCCACCTACCCCGGCCCGATACCTCTCGATAATCTGCAACGAAACTTAGGAAGTCTATTTATTATTCCCGATGGTTTTGCCGCGACCGAATGCCGGCTCGTCGTTGCCTCCGCCTTGTAACTGCGTCGCGATCAAGATTTACCTCGGAACTCCTTTCCGATTGGAAATATTTTTCTAGTTAGCGGAAATCCTGGCTGATTCCTCCGCTTTACGTCCAATCAACGGGTACGCCACCGTGGAACGGAAATCGATAGTTACTTTTTTCGAGAATCTCCATGTGCTGCTCTTGTATACACCACTATTGATTTTTAATAATTCACTACTTCCGGCCGTTTCTGGTATCAAATCGATTTTATTCTACACGGTGTCCCAAAAGTATCGTAACAGAGGGAAACGAGGGGTTCCTGAGGTAATTTAAAGTAACATTTTCCTTTGCGAAAATTCAATCTGCGAAAAGCGAGATGTGATGCACACCAGAAAATTAAAACGGCTGACATGGCTAAATTCTTTATTATTTCGGATCTGAAAAATTAGTAACTATTCTTTAGACATTCTGAAATAAGAATGAACAGCGTTTTTCTTAAAATTATTATCGTCGCGTAGTAAAAAGAAATTCGGAAAGTTCGCGTTCTCTGACTTGTTCTTTTACTTCTGATCGCGCGCCAAGCCGCCGGAAGGTTCGATCTCGTGTTAGTTCGCGCGCTTTTCTCTCGTTGGTCAGTGATTTTTCGTAAATAATTCGTAAACGAAACCGCAGATTGAATTTTCGCAAAGGAAAAAGTTGCATCAAATGATCTCAGGAACCCCTCATTTCCTGACGGAGATTTTCTTACAAAGTAGCGCGGCAGTCAACGTGTTAAGAGCGTAAAGCTCTTTCACTCAAGCCGCTGTATTGCGAAGACAATTATTGGGTTGTTCGGAAAGTAATTTCGTTTTTTTTTTTGTGAAAATGAAAGACAATTTTCGTATAATGAACAAATATTTTATTAAATTACATATTGGCCATTCTGGTCCAATACCTTTTGCCATCTTTCTGGTAGTAGTATGATTCCACGCTCATAAAATTTTTGGTCTTTGCTGGCAAAAAACTGATCGAGGTGGTTTTTGACCTCCTCATTTGAAGCGAAGGTTTTACCGTCTAAAAAATTTTGCAGTGAGGAATGAGACGACAGATTAACTGGCGTACTGTCAACACATTTTCTCCATACACATCGGTTAATTTCTTTCTGGCTTGAACAGCATTTTTACCTTTTCTATAGTAAAAAAAGTAAAATATGACGAAAATGCTGCTTATTGCTCTCCATATTTAAAAGGGCACCAACCAAAAACTACTGCGTAGAATCAATTGGACTTTTTCACATACAAGCCTTAATATATCAGCTCTCAAAACATATAATGATTATGCGGCTTAAGTGTGAAGTTGACTGCAAAAAAATACAATTAAATCCTGTGTCGGGAAAGAACGAAATTACTTTCCGAACAATCCAATAATTATGGTGGTCAACGCGTTAAATCGCGAAGTGTAGATAATATGCCAGGCGAAGAACCGTCGAGCGCGAGTCGACCACATGCAAAAAATAATGAACTTTCAGGATACCGAATAGGGTAGTTGTCTGATGAACCGCGTACCGCGTTGCTGTCGGTAAGAACAATGCGGACAATCGTAATCGGGGATAATCCTGGCCGTAAAACAATCGCGAGGAGATTTATCGCACGAGTATCTTGCGCGAGGCAGCGGCGTTCGGTATTGAAATATTAATAAATAAAGGGATAAAGAGACTGGCGTTCGCGATTCTCGTAATCGAGCGACGACCGGAACTTTTAAGAGGTTCCGTCAATTCGCTGAAAGTTTCGCAGTCGACGATAGTTGTCACGTCCGAGGAGCAACTTCCGGAGTTCCCACTACTTTCCCGGATTCTGGAGGTGTATCTCAGGGAGGAAGCGAAGCGCGCGAATGTTCTTTCGGCTAAGGGACACCGTTCTTCCCGCGGCGGAGTCGATGGGAAGTTTATAATTTGGCCGGGCGTCGCGCGTTCGAGTGACTTAAACCCGGCCGAGGACTTGGACCGAGAAGCGTCCCGACGCCCGACGTCGCTCTCGGTCCTGCGGTTTTCGGGAGAACTTCTCCTCTGACTGGGAACGATCGATACGAATCGCCGGCTAACGTTAAATTTTCCTTCCGTTTTGGCTCGACGACCTATTGTGGTTTGGGAGGAGGGCCATCCAGAGATAGTTCCCATTGCCAACCTCGGGAGGAATCTTGCCCGAGTTTAGGTCAATGTTTTCTTCAGTTAGCTCCCAGGATCGGTACGCGCCACCGATTGCTCTCTCAAACTTCCCGGAGACGGACCAGCGCGCGTAAAATTTTATTCGTACGTAACACGCTCTAAACTCTTGGACGCTTTACAGCCGGCCATCGGCGACTTTATACCCGCCCTTTTAATCCGCCGTTCGTCGAGCGTCTTCCGTTATCCGGGCATCGATGGGAGAACCTAACCGTCAGACGTATTCGCGAACGCGCTAAACTTTTCGGCGGTTTTCTGCCGTTCGAAGCGTACCGATTCTGCGGCGACGGAAAGATCGCGTGGATAGGACGAATTTCTTACTTTCGCGGCGAGGTACGCGGGAAAAATTAATAACGCGTTGTTACGTCATCGCCGAAGGTCGTAAATCTTCGATTCCAGTTTCTTGACAATATTCTATATTTTAAATAAAAACAGAAGAACTTTATAAGAATATTTTGACAAGAGCTAATAAATAAGTTTCTTTTAAGTTGATGTTTTACAATGTTTCGACGACTTTCGTACGCTGTAAGTACAGAAAGTTTAGCAGATTATTCGTCAATGGCCAACGGGTTCTTTAACATTTGCTGTAGCCTACGTCGCGTGTTCGGTTTTATTAGAGAAGTTTCCGGCTCTGAAAGTTTGGATGCTACATAAAATTTCTTATGGACTGCGAGAAAGATCAAATTTCAAGCGAACGATTACAGCGTTTCTCACATTTTAGAGCGTTTCCTGCACACGTACGGACAGAGCCACTTATTTTTCGATCTTGTGTGATATAATAGCAGAGTTTCCGGCGCTCCCCGGTTCGAAGACCTTAATTTATCGCCGATCAAGAAACGAAAAATCGTGGATGAATCATACCGGCACGATGTTCTATCATAGAAATTTCCAATACGCCGTGCCGGGGCTGGCTCTCCCTCTTCCGGTTAGTTAAACGTGTACGGGCTGGGCTGTTTGAGAAAACAACGATTGCGAAAAGGGGAAGAGGCACGTTTCCATTTTATTTTCCGCCATATCGTTCCAGTACTCCCGACGAAGGAAGATTCGCGCTGAACGGGAATCGCGAGGGGTGGGCGAAACGAAGGGTTGGCTTAGGGACGCCCCAATACTTGGAAGTTAATTGAATGCAGAATAAACAAGTCTAGCGATGTTGTCAATAACTTGCCAGACGCGCAACCCCTTAATTAAAAAGTTCCTGCGAGACCGGAGACATTGTTCTCTCGGAATCGAATCAATCCACTTTTCTGTGAAATTAGATACGCAAACTTGCTCGTGCGCAGTTATCAGATTTATCCCCGCTATTTATTTATCCACGGTTCCGACCCTCCGGATCATCCGGCGAGTTTAAACGATGCGAATGATAGTCGAAACTTTTTAACTAGACAACTATTCCGCCGGAAACTCCGCGCGATTCGTTATACTTTCTCGGCTATAGCGCGTGCATGGTTTCGCGGAACGAGTGGCGGCCGCAGCCGGAGCCAACCTGCTCCCGAAATAATTAACTATTATTCGTGTTTCTAATTTTAAAGTGACCAGCATATACTCAACGTTAATTTCCTGTCGTGCGAAATTAGTCGTGCGCCTCGTAACCTCATGCGCGCGCCCTCCAGTATTTGTTCTTTCTTTTCCGTTAGAAGTATCGAGGAAACCGTGGAATAATTATATACTTTATACACTCGTTCGAACATTACATTTTATTATATGAGCCGTTCATTTTGAAAGTGGCTAATCCCGCAATTGACGTTTATTCGACTCGAAACTCGACTTTTTCGCACGAAAAGAAATATACGATGCTGATACACAATCGCTAATATTTCGAGATTACGACGTCTTACATCTGACACTAGCCGCCATAACTTACTGGGTTGCGCTATCTGATTTCAAACAACTGAGATTTATTTGTACTCCCAATATAATATTTGAGCTGTTTATTTTGAAAGTGGCTTAAGTCCATTTATGCTCGAATCGAGATATCGAAGGGTTTACGTTGGATTAAATTTAAAAATACGGGTAACAGATAACATAATAGAATAATGTTTTTGGGTTTCTAAAGGTGTCAAATTTATCATCCCAATTAGCATAATTAACATTATTGAAGAAATAATATGTTTTTGATGGCTATGAATGGACTTACGCCATTTTTCAATTCTTAAAAAAGCACAAGTCTGTAGGAAAAGTAAATTTCCCTTGAAATTAAAATCAATCTATACACTTTTATGTTATAAACTCAAAAAAATATTCTACTTTCATTCTTTGTTAAATAATTTTTACATTAAAATTAATATAGTTTTATTAATTATTATTAAGTCTTCTCCAGTTTGTGTAGGCGAGAGGGATTTAAAATAACTGTGGTGTGCAGGTGGTATATAATGTAATAAATCCATTAAGTCCTTATATTTTAGGTTTGTGAGTGGTCTCGGTCTTTCGTGTAGTGATGCCAACTGGATATTATTAAAGTTTTTCGGTCTTCCCCGTTACGGTAGTAAATCCAATGTTTTGAATGGTGCATCCTCGTTCATTGTCGCTTCATAGAATATCTTATATCAATCGCTTCTCAAAAATCTCATCCAACATACTTTAAACCAATTTACTCTTTCACCGTCAGTCTTTTTTAGCTTTTTAAAAATCGCATTTTCTGTGGACAGGCACTGTTCCGTTATTTAAAACAAATTCATTGCACATTGATAATTCAACTGTTACTTTGACAATTAAACATAAAGCTGGGATCTCATAAAATTTTACTGCATAATTATTTTCCACATGCATTTGAAACACTCACAATGGGACTTACGCCACTTTCAAAATAAACTTTTTCATCGTTTTATGAACCAGCAAATTTTCATGTTACAAAATCTTAACGATTTTAAATATATTAGTAACAAGTTGCCACAGAATGAAAAGATCTTGTAAAAATGTAGCTATTATGGTAGCTGACTGGAATTTTTTTAAAATGGACTTAGGTCACTTTCAAAATAAACGGGTCAATTGTTGCTTGGACGATCATTAACGCGAACGTTTTTCCTCGCGTTCCAGCGATTTGCGGCTGCGAAATAGTCCGAGAATCCGCAATCTAATTACAAGATTGTGTTTTGTTGAGCGAGAGGGTCCAGCAAAGCGGTGCAGGGTAATAAAACAGGAATAACCGGGTAGTCTGCCGGCACTTTCGCCTAGTGGAGCGTCTCCTCGAAACTTTCATCTATTAAAGACGCCGTCGTTCGACCGCGGAAATCGTCTGCGACCGACAAATTCGTTCCCCTTTTCACCCGACGGCGAAATTACACATCGAACTAATAGAAACATTCGTGCAATCGAGACACTTTAAGTGCGGGCGCCGTATCAAAGGACGCCTCGACGTCCGGAATTTCCAGCGCGATCCAATGAAATCGCTTCAGAGACCGGTCCGGGAGAGACGAACAGAGAGAGAGAGAGTTTCCCGCGATTTTCCACGCGGACAAAGTGCAGCTCGAAGAAGCCAGCGAGACGAAACGAAACGAAACGAAACGAAACGGCGAAGGAGAAGACGGAAGGCGAGAAAGGGGTGGTAGAATCTCGGCGAAAATTCGTCGGGGAAGGAGCGAAGGGAAACAAGCCGGAACAATGCGAGCAAAACGGCCGGTGGCCGGTTACCGAACGGAATAGTGACATTTAAACAGGACTAGGTGCACCGGGAACGACCGGTAACTCCCCGTCGGACACTTTGCCTTTATCATTTCAACAGAGTTTTGTTTCTGCATAACGTGCGTGGACCCTTTCATGAACTCGCTGCGCGGATAAGGATAGAAAGCGGAATAAAAAGGTCGCAGGAGTGCGCGAGAGCGAGAAAGGAGAAAGAGAGAAAGCGAACGCGCGGTGGAAAGAAAAAGAAAAATAAAGAAGAAAAAAGAAATGGTAGAAACGGTCGGCACACACACACACACACACACACACACACACACAGTGGAATAAGAAGAGAAGGACGGGGAGCGTGGGATGAATTTTCTGGCGCGTTTAAAGCTCAAAGAACTCTCGCCCTCGTAGTCCGGCCAAAATGTTTTAATTACTCATAACACAAAAGCAGCGGGCCAATGCGAGGAAAAAGAAGCGGCGAGTACAGCGGAGAAAGGTGAAAGGCGACAAAGGTGGCCCGGCCCGTCGGCCGCGGATAAAGAATTAAATTGGAAAATGAATAAAGGAAATGGAAGGAACGTTACAAGACAATGACGCGGGCCACGCATCCCTCCTCGTCTCGTTTAAATCGGCTCGCGCCGTTTCGTTCTCGCGGCGAGCAACAAGGATTCCTGCGTATTATGGAAATCTTCTGGTTAGCCGGGCTCGGGATACAGCGCGATTTATCGTTCTCCTTTTTCACGACGACCTCGGCCCGCGAATGCTGCGGATTCGCGAGCTCGATCCAGCCACGCCAAACAATCCCTTCGTTTTCCTTAGTCTCGGCCCTTTCGCGAGACCGCTTTCCGACACTGTTCTCTCCTTTACTCCGTGATTCCATGTTTCCCCGGCCAACGGAGAGGTCCGGAACCCGCGGAGAGCCGTTGTTACAGTCGATGGGCGAATGCTAATGCGGAACAGAAAAAAGCCTCGATTGAAGCTGTAAGTCCCGGTCCCGGTGGTAACGAGTGACGCGGATTTGTTACCGCGCAACGCGACCGGGTATCGTTGCTACCGACGCTAATGACTTGACGTATTTGCTTTTCTGTTTTATCGCATTTAATTAAGACCCCCCGTAGGATTCCATTTTATTCGACTCGGCCGGATTCGTTCGTTCGCCTAATGCGTTAGTTCGTTAGTATTGTGTCCGCGACGGAATCCTGCGCGCACCGGAGGTCTCGCGACGTGTCGGTGAATGCAGTTTCGCCTGCAGAACAAACAACGACGGAACCAATAAAACGAACACGCTCGTTCGTTCGCTCCGCGTGAAATTATTTTTATAAGTCGAGCGGCGCTCGCGCGAGCCCAGTTAGTTAGTAATTATTTCATTATTTTTCTTCGTCGCGAATGTTTTCTGTTTTCTTTCTGTTTCTTTTTCTTTTTTTGTTTTGCTTTTGGCTTTTTCTCCCTCTCCTCCCCCGGTAGAATAAAACAACGCACGGTACGAGCTTTCCTCGATTACTCTGCGCGCATAGTTCGCGTCATAGTTTACGGTCCGCGCGTTGTAAAACAACCTGTACAAGATCCAACCGGAAATTCCTCGGGGGAAACTGAAACGAGGAAGACATCCGGAACAACTAATTTACTTCGAAACAGTCGTCGCGGATTCCGGGCCAGGTTTTCGCGTAAAGGCTACACGTATTAGAGGAGCTCCAGAACCAGCCATCTTGCTTCTTCGACGCGGTGACTCCTGTTTATTCCATTTTCGTGCCTTTCACGCTCACGCGAGCTTCCCTCGAGGACCCCTAATTCCGTCCCTTATTTCCCGGGCAATAAACACGCGGAACGAGCCTTCCACGCCCGTAAACAGGAAACCCAGCGAAAACTTGCCGAACCGATGGCAAACCGGGCGACGTGATCTCGCGTAAACATGACGGTGCATAGAACGAGAAGAAATTCGGCGTATCGGAAACGAGAGCTGCGACACTGATAAGATCCCCGCTCGAGTCCGCGATTGATTAAAGACCAGACGTTCCGACTTGAGAAACGAAATTGAAAACGTTCACACCGTCGACGTTCGATTGTCGCTCCATCTCCTCTCGTAATTCTTTGTCGAAGTTGCCTAATCTATAGACGAGGTTTGTACAGCTGCCCTTCGTTTGTTAACACTTTAACTGCCGAACTAACAACCTCAAAAATTCCACAAAATCAAAGTAATTGATATAATGAAGCAACGATTGAAAATCTAGAACGTATGACACTAAGTTATCTTTCAACCTTTCTGTATCCTCCAAATATCAACTTCATTGAGTGCAACGAATATATTAACGCACAGATTTATTTTTGAACATGGATAAACAATTCTGTCACCCATATATAGGTGACGTGGCAGTCAAAGTGTTAATTATGCGAGTAGGTCTGAGACAGATGTATTTTACTGCAGCAATAATACAAGGCTTTTAACCCTTTCGTTACAGCAGTCCGCTCCGCTGGAGTGACGTCACTGAACGGGGCAACGGGCTGCAAAATTGTGCACATTGCACGTCGATAATCTAGAAAAGAAGACAATTTTATAACATCAGTAACTGTAAAATAGAAAATCTGGAAAGGATCATTTGACCGCTTATGGTAGATTTAGTGTTAAAAAACAGATTTGACCTTCGTACGTCCTCTAGGATTTCTTTCCGATTTATCGTGTACCATAAAAGACGATTTTTAAATTTCCACAGTAAAATATATATATAATATAAGTATATATATATATACTTCCACAGTACTACGAATTTTCATTGCAAAAGAAAAATTATCTACCAAGATACAAAAGTTACACAAACGTTTACTAATTTTCTACGCAATTCTAGCAAATCGAAAACGATGCAACTTTGTCATACGTTCTCACCGATTCGCGTATGATCAACTCAGGAGTCCGATTGTAGCAAACGCGACGGTCGTCGTTGGTGTAAGCATCGAAAGGGTTAACAGGCAGTCGCTTTAAATTCGATCGAGGTTCTTCGCGGTCCTGCCGCCGAACGAACGGCGAAACACGAGACTCGGGAACAATGACAGTTCTCTAGTTGCAGTTACGGTGTTTTGCACCTAGCCGGGCCAGCCCTTTCAATTTCTAGCCTCTCCACCCCGCCGCTAACAACCGCGGCGCTGCTCATTAATTATTCATATTCAATTAAAACTTTTTGCTCGTGTTTCAAGAGTGCAGGGTAAACGTTTCGATTACCTCCATCGTCGACCAAATAAAAGCTGCCCTCTCCCTGGGAATCCTGTTTCTCCTACGCGAACGACGGCGAAGGGTGCGCGAGCCTCGAACGCATTTAAGCCTATTGTGCCCCGGTCGTATTGCAGATTGAGCAAAAAAAAAAAAATTGATATTGCGTAAATACGAGGAGAGGGTGGCCACGGGGGTGGTGCGCACGGTTCGATTTCCCTGCACCCTAGCCATGTTAATCAGGAGACCGGGCACCCCGGTTGTTTGAACGATCAATCTTATTTGAACGCTAAAAAACAATCCGGTTTGCGCGCTCGCGAGCGCAGCCGCGCACCCACGCCGGTTGATGGATGATATGTTTGCGCGATGACATTAATTTCCCGGTACAACGGTATTTATTAATAAAATTGTTTCGCCAGGCGCGACAACGTCGTCGCCGCCGGCGACGATGTAATCGTTTCATTAGCGAATCAATTCCGCGGGACGACAACAAAAACCATTACGTTAATGAACAGAGCCGCACGCTCAATCGAAAAGATTTAACGCCGCGGCTTTTTTCGCGGCTCGATTAATTCCTTGCGATAAATTCCAGTCAATTATTCGCGGGCTGGCCGCGTCTGTGCCCGAAAATCGCGCGCGCCGTTGCCGAAACGCTACGTTCGAATTTCCTGTCGAAATTAATTGAACGCTTTTCGCGTTTCTCAATTGGAAAGGATTTACTTAACGCCGAACACTAGCGTTTTATTATGCGTAGACGTTCCCCGCGGTTGCGTTCGACCAGTTGCAAATCCATTTTAATACCAAACCTGCCGAACCTTTAAACCTGTTGTTATTTTGCCGTATGAAAAGCAAAAAAAAAGAAGAAAAACGGCAATGTCGAATTTATTTGGACTTCGCGCGACTCTGGTCGATATTCATTTGTCGAATCACTTCTCGCCGAGGCAGTTTTATAATTTCGATGATTGAAATATTTCCCTGGCACGTTGGGATTTTACAGTTACGACTTTAACGCTGTGCGAAATATCATATTCGCCGTCGACCTTTTCGAGTGTCGTTTTAATATTTTTTATTTGAGTTGAGATTGTAAAGGTCCGTGAGGAATGAGACGACAGATTTACTTCTTTAGGTGTGTGTTGTTAACCCCATCCCCTACAACAACGAGTCAGACTCGTGATGAAAATTTCGAACTGAATCTTCTAAACATGTATTTCCTTAATTTTCGTTAAACGGAAACAGCAATTTACAATAATTTTCGATCGTGTACGGTCATCGGAGAGTGTGATAGATAAGTTGGACAATGCGGCTAGACTTTCGTATATAACATTAAAAAAAATTTAATGAACACAATTTACATAATTAACATAATCGACACTCTCTACAACACGTGGCGTGCGTACATTGCTCGCTCCCCGAACAAAACCTCTCTCTCACACACTAGCCTCTCACTCTCTCGCTCGCTCATAACACCATTTACATCATTCGTTCTTAACTCTCATGCAATCTAAACAATCATCACTCACAGAGAGTAGCTAGGCACGCAGTAGCTACAAATTTGTCTTTTATTGGGTTGTTCGGAAAGTAATTTCATTTTGTTTTATGAAAATGAAAGACAATTTTCGTATAATGAACAAATATTTTATTAAATTACATATTGGCCATTCTGGTCCAATACCTTTTGCCATCTTTCTGGTAGTAGCATGATTTCACGCTCATAAAATTTTTGATCTTTGCTGGCAAAAAACTGATCGAGGTGGTTTTTGACCTCCTCATTTGAAGTGAAGGTTTTACCGTCTAAAAAATTTTGCAGTGACCGGAACAAATAATAATCCGAAGGTGCCAGATCTGGAGAATATGGTGAGTGT
>CM052091.1:11741280-11769425 GCA_028453745.1 Agapostemon virescens
TTACCTCGTTCGCGTTTTAGCATTCGTGCAAATACGAGTGTCATTACCATCCTTTCTAAACTAACCGGCTCCCGTTTTCCTATATCAACCGCTCTGTAATATTCGCGGATTCACATCGGCAGGATCAAAGGTCGCAAAGACCTTCCTTAATTAAATGCTAGTTTCCGTTCGCTGTCGCTATAATTCCACCGTAATTAATTTTTCTGCTCTTGCCATTTCAACATTACCATTTGAGCGCCCTTTCGCGAATTTCATACGAATTTGCTTCCCTTTGACAAAGCATCCTCGTAACCATAACGTTTGATATATTCGCGAGGAAAATTTGCGGCGCACGGACGTTCCAATTTTTCAGAAATATACTTAACCCCTTGACCTATAATAACTAGTCTTTCTTTGTCCTCTGCAGAACGACGAAAAGAAAAGACAAATTTCTGGTTACTGCGTGCCTAGCTATTCTCCAATGACCGTATACGATCAACAGTTAAATAAAATGATATTTCTTTTCATCTTTTCATCATGGCGGTCTGCACGTTCCAGAAGATTCCGTCATCATTCGTCAGTCGATTTTTATAATGCTCTATCGACTGATTTGTTAGTAAAAAATTTAGGCTCAAAATCATTTTTTACTACCTTTCGGTGGGGTCTTTCATTTACGACAGACGCGCGAACTTCGATTAACTTTATCGTACGATAAAAATTGTCTATCCTCGTGGAAATTAGCTCCACAAAGAGAAGTATGCGAATATCTTCTAACATTGATTTTATATGTAACAGTATACTATTTCTGATCAAAGACCTACTAATGCCGGGGTAGTTTCAAACCGAAGGGTAGAACGGCTTGCGAAAATTCTCACGAGCACCTGAACCCGTGGCTGCAGGTGTTCCAGTACCAATTCAATAATACGGTGCTGTGGTTCTTAAATGTCTAATATTCCGCTATCCCACTCTTTCAAACGCTTTTATTGTGCGAAGCCGGGATTCGATTGGCTGGAAAAATTGATATTACAACTTATAATTAGGATACGTTTCTCTTTACTTTTCATTTGAATAACGATTTCTGTTGTAACTTTTCAGATACCTTCAGGGACGTTTGGGGCAGATTCAGGAATCTTTTCCAGTCGGTAGCATTGGTAATCCAGCCACGGCAGATAGAGAAAGCATCGTTAAGTTGGCAAAATGGCCAAATGGCCAAAATTGAGTTCATCTTCGAAAACTTTGTCAGAATTTCAATAAAAAAACCGAACTATTCCATTTAAAAAGAAATTATTAATCCATTTTCAAAGAGAATCAAGTTATTCAGGACTTGTTTTATTGCCTTACCATCCAAACTGCGTAATTATAAAATTAACTCTTTACGCTCGAAGCTATTTCAACTAAAAAACCAAAGCGTTTCTATTGACGTAAGATATTTTCATTCCACATGAATTATTTCACCTTATGTATACGGGGTCTCTTTTTACTGTTACTCGTCCTTACAACCGTTTAATTTTTATCAATTTCTCAGATACAAAGATGGCGATGTTAAAATTGTTTTAAATAATAATTTATAATTAAATAACAGTGTGGCAATTCTTCGTGGCGCCTCAAAGTCACCACTCGAGTGCTAACGATTCAGGGGGATCAAATAAATTCGGGATAGTTTAAAAATATTCTGACAATGTCCTTGATGAGATTCGATTTGCTACTCGCTATGCACGATATGCCTGGCAACGCCGATATCTCTGTACAAGATGTACCTCGGTCACGTCGAAGGAATGTCGCTAGTTTAGCTAGTTTGGGAAGTGTACAAATGTTAGGTATCTTCGTCTAAGACGGATGAGAATAGAACTATGCTACAATTACACACTAAATGTTCGGGGATTTATGCTTCTGTAATAGAGATTCCTCCGGATTCCGGCGCGTCTGTTGCGAACACGGCGACACCGTTGTCGCGCTGGTGCGTTCTACAGAACTATGGGAATTTCTCATTTGCCCGATGGAGGCTGCCCTGCAAGCAATCACACACAATTGCAAAGTCCAGTGTGCGAACTTTGACTTTCAGCGAGCACTTCAACTCGCGCCAAGACAATCGTATGCAAAATCGGCGGCCACATATGTGGACAGTTTATTTTGAAAGTGGTGTAAGTCCTTTTTTAAAAAGAATGAGATATGACGTAATTTATGCTTAATTTAGTGTAAACTTTTTGTTTATAACTAGTTAGTATTTAATATCTTAAAAAATGCCTATGCTTTGTTCAATTTAAAATTGGCCGGTAAAAGACATTGCGTAACCATTGATTATGAAAGTGGTGTAAATCCAATTTCCATAGACAGAAAACATGGCATTACGAAAAAAGAATTTCCTGTACACACCACAGGATTATTATGACGTTACAAACCAATGTAGACAACGTAATAAATTTATTTTACACGAAATGAAACGAGAGAATTTCGTTTCAACAAAAAATCTACAAAACGCAATTAAAAAACAGATAAGAAGAAACAATAATGGAGAAAAAGTAAATTGGTTGCAAATATGTTGGATGAGATTTTGCAAAAGTGCACCGTTTACTATTTTATATAAAACATCAATGGAGGACACAGAATTTATGACTCTAAATTTATCATCTACATGTCGGGGAAGACCGCCGAAATTTGAAAAAATCGCCCTGGCGCCTTTGTATCACGATGCCAGGACTATTGCATACGAAAAATATAAGAATATGCAGCAGCTATTACCTTATATACCTCCTGTGCATCATGAATATTTCAAAACACTGCCACATGAAGAGCATAAATAATTAATAATACCAATATCTTGTGTTAAGTTTAACAATATATAAATATAATTAACGTTCAAAATAAAAAATACTAATTCTATTTTGTTTCTTGTTATTATTTATAAACAAAATTGGATTAATATGAAATATATATTTTAAGCGATATTTGTTATTTCAAAATTGAAATTAAATGATATTTACAATTGACTAATTATGAAAGTGGTGTAAGTTCATTTACAGCCTGGAAATATATATTATTTTAGTTAAATTCGCCTAAAAGAAATGTATATAATCAAATTACATATTGATAAATTAGTACAAACATTCCCAGACTTCACATAATTAACCTATATTTTTTAATTGTCAGATCTGCTAACATTTAATTTTCTCGAAACAGAAGAAAATAGACTTGCACCACTTTCAAAATAAACGGTTCATATAATTTGCAAATCGGATTCACGCTTCATTCAATTTCCGTTTTAGACACTGCAAAACCTTCTCCGGGTTTACCTTGACGTTTCGCGTATTATGAATGAAACACGATCAAATCAAACTGAAATCGACTGGACGATCTATAGAAGCAAGGGTTGAAGGGTTGAAGGTCTTTTAACCCTTTGCACTCCGAGCAATTTTAATTCCAAAATCGAGACATTCCTTTACCTAGAATAGTTACGTTTGTACATGGTTCATTTCCTTTCTTGCATATCACAGTTATTATAGTTATTCGTACGTATGACTGTTCGATTTTTAATGATTTATTAAATGCAAATATGGTCGTGTAACAGTTGTTTTTAATAATAATATGACCATTTTCAACGTCGCCTTAGAGGAGCCATTGGAGTGCTAAGTGTTAAAAGAAATGTATCAAGTATTATGAGTCTAAATTCGGTAAAAGTTCGTTAACCCTTTCTGCTCGAAAACTAAAATATTTATACTGCACAGTACTTATTCTCTTTGAGTAGTTTCTTAGATATAGGCAGAGTGCCATTTTTAGTGGCGCCTCAACCCTTCGAAGCACAGAATGTTACAAAATAAAATTGCACGCAGCGATTGCAAAATTTCGAGGTTTATCAGTAAATATTCCAGTCCATATTCGCGCATTAAAAAGGTGGGACTTTACATCTAAGAGGTAGATAAAAATTGAATGATTGTAAGGACGAGTAACAGTAAAAATAATCCGTATACATAAGGTGAAATAATGAATGTGGAAAACAGCTTCCAGTGCAAAGGGTTAATACCACCCCGTGCCTTAAAGAGTCATCGTCGCCATTCGAGCGCCAAGGCTTCACAAATGACCAAATATTGTTTCTAAAGTTGTTTTTAAGAAACAAAAATAATGTTCTTCATAATCGCAACGGTAGCAGCAAGAGAAACAATCTGACAATCTTCGAAACAGAAAAGTGTTAGCGCTAAGAAAACGGCCTCCGGAGTCCTCGAAATTTGTAGAAGCGGACTCCGTATCGGTCAGATGTAATTATGCTCGTTATATCGGAGCATTTTGCGCGAAACCCGCGAGTACAATCGACTGAACTTGCGTCGGCGTATGCAGATTTCAGCAATGTCTAAAGTTTTCAAAACAATCTCGGCAACACACGGCAACTATTTTCGCGACTCGCAGCCCAATTTGCCGTGAACCCAGAGGGGCCATTACCAGCCACTCGAACTAGGAATGGCGATCAAAGTTTAATTGCACCCTTATCGAGCAGTTATACCTGCTAACAAACTGCAACTTGTGCGGCACCAATTGCCGTGACGAACTATTTACTTCGCTGCCGCGCAAACGTTCTGGAGTACTAACTTTCTCCTGTAATGATTGTATATTGCACAGTTATGTCGCGTTTTAAACCACGCATCCTCCGCTGCAACTCGAACTCGCAACTTCGAGCACGAGAAAAAGCGAGAAGAGATTGTATTCGTGCGAACAAGACTGTTTCGATAGGATGCTGATCATTTATTGGTCCTGTACATGGAATTATACAGATCGGATTTAAATGTACAGCATTTTGGGACAAATGTATCGAGGCAAACAGTTATTATAATTATTCGCGATTCTCCCTCTCGAATATTCCTTATAAAAGATTAAATCTCGAATAAAGTAACAGATATCCAATAAACTCTGCGGAATATACGAGCGCGCTTTCCCATAAAAACTCATATCGAAATTGTTTAATCGGACGCGGAATGAGAGAACCATTTGTTTGAATACATTCGCTCGGCACTGCACACGTTCAGACAGACCGTTCAACGAACGAAACGAATAGATCGTGTGTGTGTCTTTTGATAATCGTGTAGATTCCATCGAAATTCCGTGTGTATACTATATAGATGTTGTAAATGTAGTGTGATCCTTACCAAAGAATGTAGTTGCAGAGACAAGACGTCGTGTTTCATGTTAATAAAACTGTAAAGATTGTGCCGATCACATTTATCAATAGATGCTCGTGGCAATACGGTTCGCGAGTCCTGAGTGCAATCATTTCTCACGTGTAATAGAAATCGTCATTGATCTCACTCGTGTAAAAAGTAACTTTCGATCGTATATTTATACGCTAGGGTTCATAGTGTACAGCAAAGGTAAGTAACAAAACAATCGTGTTTTTAATCTATTTTGGACATTTTTGCGTGTTGTCCTCGTCTCTCGGTTACAATTCGAAAAATCGTGTGCGTGTATGTATACGTGTGTGTATGAATACATACCCGAACGAAATTTAAATCAACAACGTAAAGTTAGAGAACTTCTGAGTACATAGTACTCAAAATATCGTGCACAGTGTCACATAAGGAATTTAGTACTCGTTCGTTATTTCGTACTTACACGCAACGCACGCTTTCCGATAATAATGGGTTTGTTCTCTTTGGAAACGCCTTGGTTCCGGAACAAACGGAAAATGTAAAAATATATATGACAACGTGTATCAAGGTTCTTCTCAGACTGTATGAAGACGGCGAGTAAAGCTCTGGTCTCAGTTATTTCAATTCTCGTTAACCCGATCGTTTCATTTAACTCGTTTCTGTTGTCTTTGGCGGTATATGTCGTTCGCGGGCGGTGGCGGCAGGTCTTCTTCTTCGCTATCGTCCCCACCTAAGCGTGTTCTTCTGCGTTTCGATCCGATGCTGACTCCGTCGTTGCTCTCGTCAACGATCCAGTGAACTGATTTCGCGAGGTCGAACAATTTTGTGTCACATCCGTTATCCGCTATCGGTAATGGAGCTGAAAATAGGGCGGAACAATCTCTGTTATAGTAACTATCGAATTGTTTAATAATCAAGCGGTTTAGATCAAATAAATATATGGAATGTCGCAGGTACAAGGTGCCAAAATTTGTTAGAATATTATGCGGCTAAATAAGAAAAAGGTGTTCTAGAAATATAGATTTTGTTTAGGAGTTTGTATTGGAATTGGCATCAGTAATATTTCGTATTAAATAAAGAAAAAGTATTAATTTAATAAATGCAGTAAATACCGCTTGTTCCTTTTGACTTCTATATTTTTACTAAAGTGTTAAAAAAGTTATGTCTTAGTTTAAACACCCATGTTTAGAGTCAGAATATACTCACAAAATTTGGCACTTTAAACTTAGAACAGTCCGTATAGAGGACACAAAAATTATACCATGGTCTGGTAACTGAATTCTGTTAAAGACGTCCATAAGCAAGTCCACCGCTACAAATGGTCCCCTGAAACAACCAGGTGGTGGGAGCATAGTACAAAGTTGTGCTGCTGCTGGCGGCAGCGGAAAAGAACCACCTAAAAGACAAAAAGGTTTGATATTAAAACGTTTGATATATTTTTGATCGGATGATCACTTTAAAAGAAGTACTTACCGGGAACTGGATGTTCTCCAGGTAGTGGGTTCACTTTTGGTTTATATGGTATCATTTGTGACAAATCAGGTCTGGGTAACGATGCTATAGCTTCCTCTGGATCTGGAATTCGTGGTAACACACCAGCCGTACTCCTGGTAACACTGGATACTTCCATATAGCCTATAGATCTCAACTCCATTGCAGTGCAAGGATATAAATCCAGAAACTTGTATCTGTCTACTAATTGTGCAGTTTCCTTACCCTCAAATTCTTTAATCTATAATTGAAAATACATTTAAGTTATTGGGAATAATCCATAAAATAAAAATTAAATAGATTTATACTTTTTCTAAAACTGCACTGCGTCTCTTTTCAACTTTAACAATACTAGCCAGGTCTCCAATATTTGACTCGAATTCTAAGAAACGATTCCATATGTCACTGAAAGAAAGTTTTATGCTGTTAATTATAAAATGAAATTATATTTTATTATGTGCAAGTATGGGTTACGTACACTGATTTCTCTGGTTCTAAACTACCAGAAGATAAAACCCTTTCAAACAGAACCCTCGTGTTATTGTCCTCTAGAATACGAGACCAACAGTTATAGCGAAATATAAGAAACAAAAATTTTGCTCACAAACTGGATTAGGCACCTTACCATTCAAATGCGATAAGTAGTCGATGTAACAAAGTATATAATCAGGATTATCCCCAAATTTTTTTAAGCCCAACTCAAATATCCGAAATGCAATATTTTTGTCTTTTGTGCAGTAATATTCCATTAATGCAGCAGCGACATATACATGATGTTTGCATCTTGGATCTTCTCTGGCTCTTTTAAAAACTGTTCTAGCAGATTTTATACCCTCTGCGCGTCTCGCGAATTTCATATACTGTACATATGCCTGTAAAACATGTATTAATAATATCGTTACTTTAAACAGCATATAAACATTAACATTGAAGAAAAATGAATACTAACTAATGTGGGATCGATATCGGGTATGTCGAGGAACTTTTGATATATTTGATGAACTTTTTCGTATTTCACTCTTCCTTCTTCAAAATCTGCGTGTGCAAAATATAACAACATATTCTTCGATAATAGTGTGCTAGTTGCCCTTTCGAACATTGTAGCGGCCTCGTCACTTAAATTTTTCGCGGCGTTTACATCTCCCTTCTCCGTTAATATCTTTGAACTTAATTCTAAGAAATGTGCTGCTTGATGCCAAACTGCTGGATGATGGCCCAAACATAATAGACACTGTTCTATGGCAAACATTACTCTTCGGGCAACCAACGAAGTGTCTTCAGTTCTTAAAGGATTACTGCGTTCCCACGCGATATATTTCTTCCATAATTCAACCTGCATAATATAATGCAAATTCCATAATGATGAAACGATCCTTTTACTGTAAGAAGAGGAAAGTATACCTGTTTAACTTCTTCTGGATGTCCAGTTGGAGGCACGCTAGGAGCGCTTCGATTTAATCCTCTTGTTACAGCTTCCAATTCCTTGGCGACTCGTCTCGCGTTCATATAATCTCTAGAACGCTCAATTGCCATTTTCTCTGCAATGATTGGGTTAATATTTTGTTCAAATGCCATATAGTCTTTCCATAATTGTTCCATATTTATCATAGGATTAACAACACCACGTTGATATACCTATAATTTGTAAAAGTTAAAAAAATTACATTACACTGATACATGTTTCTACAGATTAATTACCTTGCGAACTGCGCTAATTTTTTGATTTTCAGCGTATGAGCCGACTGCTTCTACGCTTTTCAGGAACATTACATAGTCGTTCCAAATACTATAAGAATGTATATCCATTCCAATTTTGTCCAGCGCAAAATCGTATGCTTGTGCCATTTTCTCCCTATGAATGTATTATTGTTTATTCAATCATAATAATGGTTTCTTATAAAGTCCTTAGAAATACGAACACTTACTTATACGTCGCTAGACTGGCTTTTGTTTCTTTGACATAAGAAAGGTAAAGTTTCCACAACTCAATATTTAAGATTTTCATGAGGCACCTTTGGAAAAGCTGTTAGAGAAAAGAAGTATTTTAGAGGCAACATAAGAAGACAACATACCGCCAACATGAAGTTCACTTGAATGTGATCACAAGAAACATATCTACCACCTTACTTACCCAAACAGGCAAGTCTTTTTTTTTTATTACACATATACATTTAACCATTATTACTAATATCAATAAGAATCACATTGAAAAGATCAGGAAGCAGAAATTCAATAATTTATTGATGCAAAATTCATAATACAATCACTACAACAATGTTTGTATATAATGGGAGAAATAATAATGCACCAATGCATCAAGATAGAAATGGTTTATTACATAAACATATAGTTTATCCGGTAATAATTAAGAAAGAAATTTTTCTTGAGACACGAAATTGTAAAAGTAACATAAAACAGACCCCTTAAAATAAAAAAGTTTCTTTATTTTTTGCAATCGGGGTGATAATATAATAAACATTTGACCTATGTGGGATCGAGAAATGAATGATCCCGAAACATGACAAAAAAATTTAGACAGTGCGAAGCAACATAAGGTGACATAAATGTTTAATTTACTAATTGTGGCTTTGTAACATAATAATTACAAAAAAATGTTTAAAAACATATATCACCTTATGCTACCTCTGTGTATGTTTTACAATAGTTGAGAATATTTCTCAAGTATTGTTTAAGGGGAAGGTAAGTTATATAATTTATCAAACTCATTCGGGAACCAAAAAGTACATTACCAAGACTTCCTCTATATCACTTGTGGAAACACAATTGCAATTACACTACTTTACTATTTCAATATTTGTTTTTGAGTATTTTAATATGCATTATAACCAATGGAAGTTGTACACTCAGTGTACTGTGAATTTTATGCTATAAACGAATAACACGATCCAAGCACAGTGAAAAGTGTGTTGCAGGAAGGAATATAAGGCTGTTAGATTCAGGAAGCTGCCTTCATAAGTTGAAGTATATGAACATCGTACCGTCTATACAGTTTGGTACATCAAGTTTAATGCATTTGCTACATGCACTTTTAATAGTATAGTATTCAACAAAGAAAACAACCTCCCAAATGTATCAACAGATCAATCATTAATCAATGAAATATTTGCTTATGGTGAAATATTGTTTTTATTCACCTCATATAATATGCAAAGTGCTCAGAATCACATTGTATGATAATATTCGATCACAATGGATTAATAAATCTGTTATCTGTAATCCTACTGCACTAAGAAAATTAAATTAAAACTTTTAAAATATACCACTGTTAAGTAAGAAATTCTCCTATATCACAAGATGGTTATTTGAAATCTATTAATTATTCTTTATTGTTCATAAAACATGCATTTAAATATATGTTTGTATTAGAGGGAAAACTTCACTTAACAGTTTTGTTTCAACCGTAATACTAAAGATTGTTTGGGTGTAACTTCAAATGAGCAATTTAAATAGTACACATAAATAGAAATTTAGCAATATAAAATAATTTCGTTAAATTTTGAAACTCTGACAATTAATATTAACATACCTTTTCCACCTTTTCAAAGTTGCGCATTTTCATCTGAAACATTCACAAAAATTATAAAAAATTATTTCATCGTGGAAGGTAAATATTGATCTGAATGAATTGTTCAATGGTAATTTTATTATTTTATCATTTGCGTCACTGTGATACTTGTGATGTGAAAAAATATAGAAACATTACCTCTTGTTCTATATAAATTTTCCAGTAACGACCAGCTGAAGGAAATACTGTAACGAGCTTCTCAAACACTGGTCTTACTTCTGTGATAGGTCTGTTCTGTGCTTCCCGAATGAGGATGCTCCATGCTTCCAGATCATAGGGCGACTCGTCAACTGTTTTTTGAGCACGTTGCAATTTCTCGTTTCCCCAATCCTACACGGAAACATTGAACGAAACAGTTAATTATACAAAAATCTAAATATAACGTAAAATACAATGGCATAAGAGATTGAGGTTATGTATGTTCACCGCGAATTATCCGCATATTAAAGGATACACTTACAAATTCCGTTTTATCGTCCGTCATTTTCTAATACTTTCGACGTTGCTGGTGCCCTGTAATAAGAAAAAAACTTCCACGTTTAAACGAGAAAAACAAGTGAAAATTCTCCAACAGCCAACTCACAATTGCCTTTTATCTCGAGAAAACAGCACAATCCAAAACTTCGATTGCATTCGATCTATCGTTCATATAGAGATGTCATTCGAGTTCTAACGATATTGCTTGCTAATTATGTTTTATAGTCATTTTTAATATAGAAACGATCGTATTCAAGAAATTCTGAAAGTAGTATCGAGCAAACATAGTTATTATTTTTTCAATAAATATTTTTCGTTTTTTCGAATAATAACACAGACAAGGTAAAAGAGTAAATGAGAATAATCACTCCCGAGGTATCGGTATCACTAACTTATGTTCAAACGACAGTGCTGCGCCAAGCGGAGCCGCACTCGATTTATTTCACGTTCACATGGATACTATGGGCGCAGTCGCGATATAGAATTAACCACTTCGCGACCACGGACGAGTTATCTCGCGACGAAATTTCGCTTCCGCTGTGCCACAAACGAGTTATCTCGCGACCAAGTTTCGTTCGTATATCGCCACCGATGTATAGTAGCATAGTAATGTAGCACTATATGTGGATCCATGCTTCCAAATATTTCATATAAAAGACAAACATCATTCTCCAAAAAAATAATTTCAAATAAAAACTCTCGTACCAATAATCATCCCAATAGCTTATCGGTGGCGATATACGAACGAAGCTTGGTCGCGAGATAACTCGTCCGTGGTCGCGAAGTGGTTAAACCGACACGTTACAAGGTTTTAAGTCATGCAATATGAAAAAATACCAATATCAACTATTGATTTCGTCCATTGACATTGTCTATTATCTATTGTTAATACAGTAGAATTCCGATTATTCGGCACTACTTCAGTCCCGAGAATAGTGGATAATCGGAATTCTATTGCTTCTGTCTTAATCTACGCTCTGTCAGTAACGCAGAAAATGACAATAGAAATGATAACACATTTTTTTATAAAATTATAAGTCATAACTTTTCTATGCGTGATGGATTTTTAGAAGTTTTGCTGATTGGTCTACTACTATCCGAATCTAACCTCGTCTGTACATGTACAAATAAAATATAATGCGAAAATTACCAATACTGTTTTTTACGTTGCAGTCTTATGTAATTCATTGGTTGATTGCTTTAATTGCGTAGAGGGCGTTAAGATGCAGTTGATTTTGAATGATGTCGGTATTTCTAACAAAATAACATGAAACCGCATACTATGATCGGTCTACTCCCATACATGGTATCCTTGCTCTGTGGTGAAACTAACAGATGGCGCTTATCCACTATAGATAGTATTAAAATTTTAACAGGTTTTATACGTTTTTATATTGACGAAAGTTTATAAAGGTTTTGTTCTTATTCATCTTTCTTGTTTCACATTGTTATAATCGTTCGCTGTTAAAATATATATATATATATATATACATATATATTTCAATTAAACGGATATCTATTCTTAAAATGATTAACTAATTCAATTTGGAACCGTATTGTGTAATATTTAATACATGAAGTTTGTTTTGTTAATTATGATTTATCAGTATGATTGAAGTTTCTATATCGAAAAAATTTATATGACATGCACCGTTGACAAAAGTAGTGTAAAATCGAAGTTAACCTAGAATTGTTAAAGACTGCTGATTTCTAACATAATTTTCCTTTCATGAAGATGACTGGTTACAGGATATTTAGGTTCATTCAGCACATGAGGTTTGTACATTGTTATTAAGACAAAGGAATGATTCATTATTTATAATATTTGACATTTTTTTTAGAAGAAACTCTTACACATGTCGTACAGATCTGCATTCAAGAGGATCTATGGGAATAACGATAAATCAAAGATTATTAAGGAAATATAGCTCCATTACAACAGAACGTAAAACTAAGTCCTGGTACTCCCCTTTTAAATGGTATTGGGGCATGCCTATAGGAGTGTCGTTATTATTATGGGGAATCTTACAAAAGAAGCAATTAAATAGCTATCCGCATTCAACTGAGAATGCCAATGTGTATGACCCAATCAATGTTTTTGTGGTATAGTTTTTTTTTGCTAAAATAGCAGATTTATCATTTTATGTATCATTTTGTAGAATTATCTTAAGTAGCTGAACTATATAAATCAAATCAGAGATTTATTTTAGTTAATTATTCTAGGTGAAATGTACTTATTACATGCCACTTCGGATAATAAGTAGAGTATGGGGTTGGTTAGCTAGTTTGGAATTACCAGTTGTTTTGAGACCAACTTTATATGGATTATACGCTAAAACATTTCATGCCAATCTAGACGAAATCGATGTGGACCTATCTGATTTTCCAAGTCTCGTAGATTTCTTTGTTAGACCACTTAAAAATGGTGTGAGGCCTATTGATCATAAAACAAGTATGGTGAGTACATTCTACTTAACTCTTAACAAAGTATCATAAACGACCTTATATCATAAGATAATTCTTATACACTTTCATTGCAGGTTTCACCTACTGATGGAAGAGTATTACGTTTTGGTCCAGTAACAGGGTGTCAAGTGGAACAAGTTAAAGGAGTGACTTATAATCTCAGACATTTTCTAGGAGACATAAGTACATTTTCATCTGATCAACCATTAAAATTTACACCAGAAGATGATAACAATTATGTCAAATCACTTTTGAAAAATCCAAAAAATCAGCTTTATCAATTAGTAGTCTATCTAGCACCAGGAGATTATCATAGATTCCATAGTTCCACCGATTGGGAAATACAGTACCGTAGACATTTTCAAGGTATATACAGCTTTTACTTTTCAATTTAATCTATGTTACATCTGTTTAACATAAAGAAACTATTTCTCTTTCATGTACGAAGTAGCAAGGAATCTAGTTAACTCTTTTATACGAAACACCATATTTTCTTGTGCTATGTAATATTTCACAGAAGGATGTAATATATTTGAAAGTCTGAAAATGACATGACATATCTTAACCTTGTTATCTCCCCTGCTACTTCATCCATAAAAAGATACTTGTAGTCTTAGTCTTCCTTAAAATTTTCCATATCGAATGAAATGGACACACTTTACAAATTTAATTTTTTTTTTTCAGGAAAGCTGTTGAGTGTCAACCCGAAAATAGCTAAATATGTTCCAGACTTATTATCACTGAACGAACGTGTGGTATATGTTGGAAAATGGGCAGGTGGTTTTATGGCTTACACTGCGGTCGGAGCGACGAATGTGGGTTCTATAAAAGTTTATTGTGATAGAGCACTACAAACAAATACGCTTATGTGGCCGGAAGCGAAACATTGGAACGATGCTAGTTTAGGGTGTGCGCGAGTTGGTAAAGGAGAATTATTTGGAGAGTTTAGAATGGGTTCGACCGTTGTGTTGTTGTTTGAAGCACCGAAGGACTTTCAGTTTTGCATTGAAACGGGACAAACGATAAAGATGGGTCAAGCTGTAACTCAGTATACCGTTGGCACCAAAGAGAAGCATTCGCGTCTATTATGACAAATAATCGATCTCGACACTCTCGACTGGAAAAATGTTTGCAAAACAATCTAACTGTTACACAGTAACTCGCTGATCTCATACGATAGTGGTATACAATAAAAGACTCATCTTTGTTGGCTTTGTCATTAACACGTCTACACGCGAAACAAAATAATTTTATTGAAAACACTGAACTATGGAGAATTATCAAATAAATGGCCAAACTCTCTAAAGATTAGAATTGTTTGAAAGTTTTATAGATTTTATAAATGTAAAGAATAAAGATTCTAGATAGGTATTGTACAACGCTCGATGAACCAGAATTATTTTTATCACGAATGTATATATTCATAAATATTACTTGAAAAAGTGTCAGGTCGACAGCACTTTTGAGACAACTACGTACCACGTGTACTTCGACGTTCTCTCGAGGCATTTAAAAGTGTTGTGTTAACTATTATTATCACTTGCAACATTATACACGGTTCAATGTTGTGATACTCTGAAAAAATACGTATTAAATAAGCAATACTATAACGTGTATTAAAGTGTGTGTATATAAGATACTTTCAAACTTTGTTAAGACAATTTTTGTATATGAATCCGAGAATATATGATGAAGAAAAGAGTAAATAAATTGTATTTGTGCAAGAAAGACTTTCACGGTCGTTTCATTAATATTCTGACAGCCAGTGATGTTTCCAATAACGTACAGTGGACTCCCTGTTGGATAAACAATTGGCAACAGTTAATCTGAGTCATATAAAACATTTATTAGTTACATATGTATACAATCTAGATATAATATAGTAAAATATTACATAATAATATATACATTGTTGATTGTCTTACGTAAGAATCTATCATTGCTGTAGAAAAATGAAAATTGACAATTGCCAGATAGTCTATTGTACGTAGAAGAATTTTTTAACGCAACGGACTCGTGACTATAATGTCTAATGAAATTATAGAGGCGAGTCTTCGTGAAAATTAGAAGGGAAAAAAATCGATTCTATTGAAGGCTTCCCTCATCTTCATTTTGTCTCGCGTAAACACCTTGTCTCCTCGGTTCAGGTGCTTGTAAGCCTTTAAAACTGTTAGAAGCCCCTCGGCGACGCTGCGTTATAATCATCAATGGGTAGTTGTTTATGAAATGCGTTTCAATTAATAGGAATACATTTACATTTTTATTCAAATTAAAATTTTAAATAAATAAAGTTCAAACAATGAGTAGTCTCGAGCAAAGATTGTTCACGAGTGAAAGTTAAAGGACGCTAAAAAATCATAATAATTAAGAACAGTTAATGTTGTTATCTTTTTCTTTTTAATTATTTAAAAGATCGTGCTACTTTAGTGTACAGTCGTTCTCAGGAATGAAGATCAATTAAATGAATTGACATCGAAACAACATCAAAGTTTCAGCTGAGCGGTGTAGTAATTTACAATAAATATAGTTCCCGTGTCCTAGGCGATTCGATATCGATGTTTTGAGAAAGTAGGTGAAGCTTAGGACACCTTCAGGCGCTTGACATAGTGTCGCCGGACAGCTACCGATGTAGCCTTATAGGTGCTAAGAAATTAAGGGTCCTTTCAAGGAGAAGAATTGATACGGTCCATTAATCTTGGAAATTCATCAAAACGAGCCAACGAAAAGTCGCCTAAACGTTCACACGTATCGATGCAAGGGGTGACTCTTTGCTTCGGAGGATCTCAGGGTTTTAGAAAAATGGCACGAAGGTTTCTACGACCCAGAAAATAACATCGTAAATTACTCTGCAGCCTGAGACCACCTTTCGACGATTCTAAAAGCGTGATTTCGATGGGAAAAATTATGGCATTATTTTAAAACAGGTCTCTCAATTCTTGCGGTTTTCAAACTCTTAAATTTAACGAGTCCTTAACATTTTTTGAAAATCCTTCAACTATTTTAGACGATAGCGAATATTCAGGATATTATTAGACAAATTTATAGATTTTCAAACTATTTATCAGGTCATCGCGGGATCGTTTTATCGAGGATACACTTGTTTGGCCAAGGTTCCGAAATTGCAAAGCGATAGCAAAGCTCTCAGTTCCGCGACATCGATGTTCAATGGTTCTGCAACCGCCAAAATTGGCCGAAAGCAGTTCTGGAATGCAGAGTTGACTATTACGGTCCGAGACTACCGATACACATTAATTCAAGCACCAGAAGCCCATTGTACGTATCAGGAATCCATGATCGATGTTTGAAATTATTTTTACGACGTGCAGGAATCTCGAACGATCGGTCCAAAATAACTTGCACGATCCTGGCCATTTTTATATTCTGATCTAATATATGATCTAATCTATTTGCAATGTTCAAAAAACATGGTGGGCGTCCGAAGTGTTTGGTTTATAGAGTTACGAGTTTAACTCTATCTATCATCATCTTTCTACGGACAACTTCATTAATTCGATGCACGAGAGAAAAAGCAATTATAAAATACTAGCTCATATTTTCAAACTACATTTTTGGACAATTATTCGTCTAGGTTGAATAATTAATTTCTATGTCGACATATTGATATTGTCTGAGGCCTGCAAAATTAGACACACAGTGTTAACGTTAATACAATTAGACAAGCCCTCGTTTCTAATTTATCTTAATCAAATCAAACGATTTAAGTTTAAGTTTCTTTTGATTCGGCTCATACATACGTTTGTAAACATACTCCAGAAAGAAATATGTAACTCGTACAATTTTGAGTATGTTCACTTTAAAAAAATTATACTTATACATAAAATACCAGTAAATATATGTGTGCAAAATTTTATTCGGAAAGGTTCGGCAGTTTTCCCGAAAAAAATTCCTAATAGTGCGAAAAGGTACTCGAAAATCAGGATAGGTCCAAACTGCAGCATAAAAATAATCGAACGTCGTTTCTATCAGGTGCAAGCATTCCAGGATCAGGTGAAAGAAGTTCACAGTGGTTTTAGTGGCTGGAAGTGGAGCCGGTGGGGTCGAGGAGCGAAACACCAGCAAAATCAAAGCCGCCGTCGCGTGCTGGAATCGCGTTACATGCACGACGACGTGGTTCAGTAAGCGCCGCGACGCCCGTGGCGCACGTTGCAACGGATCGTTCGTTCGTTTCATGTCTTCGTCCGGTGTGCTCCAATTATTTGTCGGTAACCGTGACCGTTTGCAAAAAGAAATCATCCTGCCGAGCATCGATTCACGATCCGATCCGCCGATCCTCGCCGGCAAAGAAATTCCTCGCCGTCGCTTTCCATTTTGGTTTCGCTATCACAAGTTCGATTATGGGACTAGATGGGTGCTGATGAACATTTCCGAGTGACCTTATCCCTTCGGAGGGAACCGGATGCGGGTCCAGTTTATTGCAAAATGGAAACCTCCGCGAGGTTTCGCCAACTGAAAACCGTCAAGCTGAGCTGCGAGGCGACCTATCGGCTGGACATCAGCTTCAAACCGCCGCAACTGTTGGAGTGGGTACAGTGAATGGCACAATACAATATAATCATTCTTCTTTTGTCGCGAAACTCTTCAGATTTCTCGCGGTCCTTGCGACCGCTTTTGCGGAGAATCCTGTCTCCGTTTCGTTTCATTGCGAGATCCTTTGTACGCTTGGAATTTTTGTAACTCTCATACCCTCCTGCGAAAGATGCGAGGATGATAATTTGTCGAATCGTGTTGCGCACTTTGAATCTGCGATTTTTAATTCCTTTATGATTTCACCGATTTTTGCGGTTCGTTTTCTTGGGACGTTTCTTTCGTTTTTCGTTGAGGAACTCGCGTGTGGAATTTCTGCAACACTCATGAACACCTTCGACAGATACAAGGATAATAATTTATCGCATCGGGTTTTGCATTTTGTATCAACAAATTGTGTTTCCTTGATTATTTCGCAGATTATTGTGATCTTCTTTGCGGCATTTCTTTCATTTCTCTTTGTAGAATTCCTCCCGCGTGTGAAATTTCTGCAACCCTCGTGCGCACCTTCAAAAGATACAAGGATAATCATTTATTATATTACGTCGTGCATTTTGAGTCAACAAAATGTGTTTCCTTGATAATATCGCAGATTTCCACGATCTTCTTCGCAACCTTGTGTATATCTGTCATTTTCTTGCAGGATTCTTTCCGCGTGTGGAATTCTGCAAACATCCTTCATCAATTTTATTAAATTGTGTTTTAAAGGTTGAATCAATAAATTTTACTTCGCATTTAATTTCACAGTTTGATGACGAATATTTGAGACATTCATTTTTTAATGGTTTTCACGGTTCCCTCTGTATCCTTGTGCATTCCTTTCATTTTATTTCTGCGAGATCACGTACACCTCGATCTCGTTAAATTGCGTAGTAAATTTTAAATCAACAAATTTTACTTCGCATTTAATTTCACGGTTTGACGAAGTACGTTATGAAACATTCTCTTCGTTCGGGACATAAGACGCTTTCAATTTTGCACGATCTTCGCGATTTCCCCTGAAGCTTCGTGCATTTCCTTCATTTTCTTGTGAAATCCATTGTTGGCTTGGAATTTCTTGAACTGTCATACGTTTTTCAGAAATTTTCTGTTGAAAGGTACGAGGTACGATAACGCCGAATTAAATTGTTCATTTCAGATGAACAAATCATGCTTATGTTTCCATAATTCTAGTTTTCAATGTCTTTAGAACAATTTGTCAGGATTTTCTGGATCTTTGAGCATTTCTTACATTTCCTTGCGAAATCCTTCGTGTTCTTGTGACTTCCTTAACCTTCGTGAACTCCTCAGAAGATTTGCTTAAAGATACAAGGATAATACCTCTCCAAATTGCATTATACATTCTAAATCTATAAATTATCCGTATAACTCGAAAATTCGATGAAACACATCTATTTATCGCAAACACGAGCACATTAATGTATTCACTTTATCCAAGAACAGAAAATGGTTGAAACTCCGCCATGAAGAAGTTACAAATTATTTTCTCCATTTTACGAGAGAAAAAAATGAATCTCGTATTTCGAATAACCGTCGTTCGTGGACTAGCAATTTTCGAAAGAGTTTGAATCTGTTTCCGGCTACGCGTGTCATTTAATTGGACTTGAATAACGCGTGACTGGTCATTAATTGCCATTTCTGGTTGTCGCCAGCATGAATGCACGTCTGACAGAGAGACTCGTGATTTTGTCAAAAAAGCCTGCCGAATATAGCAAAATTTTATCGCACACTTTCGGTCAACGATTTCATGGAGACTCATTGCGTTCCGGCTTGCGCATTCTGTTTACTGCAGTCGGCGTTTGGTTTCGACATCGTAAAATATTCACGTTCAAGAGAAAACTCTGATTAACGAGTAGCCGATAGGAAATTCTTATCAGCAGACATTTGATTGGATATTTCTATCGATAAATATTTAACAGCGGCTCCTCGTTAATAAATATTTAACAGCGGATTCTCGTTAATAAATATTTAATGGAAAACATGGAATATGCTTCGTACGGATACGCGAGCTCCCAATTTTCAGAAAGTTAATTTCGAATTTAATCCTTTGAGGACGAGTGTCGTCGTATAGGCGACACCAGGTGCGTGTATTCAACCCTTAAAGTTGCAATAAATACGATTTAATTATTGTAATAATATAAAATCGGTATACATTTTAATTTTCACTGAGAACTTGAAACATTATTATAAAATTTAGCATCGTGACGAGAATATTTCCAATATTTTAAAACATTCTCGTCCGCACAGTGTTGAAATGCAGTAACCCTTTGAGGACGAGTGTCGTCGTATAGACGATACCAGGTGCGTGTATTCAACCCTTAAAGTTGCAACAAACATGATTTAATTATTGTAATAATATAAAATCGGTACACATTCTAATTTTTACTGAGAACTTGAAACATTATTATAAAATTTAGCATCGTGACGAGAATATTTCCAATATTTTAGAAAATTCTCGTCCGCACAGAGTTAAAATGCAGTAACCCTTTGAGGACGAGTGTCGTTGTATAGACGACATCAGGTGCGTATATTCAACTCTTACAGTTGCAACAAATATGATTTAATTATTGTAATAATATAATATCGATATACATTTTAATTTTCACTGAGAACTTGAAACATTATTATAAAATTTAGCATCGTGACGAGAATATTTCCAATATTTTAAAACATTCTCGTCCGCACAGTGTTGAAATGCAGTAACCCTTTGAGGACGAGTGTCGTCGTATAGACGACATCAGGTGCGTGTATTCAACCCTTAAAGTTGCAACAAATACGATTTAATTATTGTAATAATATAAGATCAGTATACATTTTAATTTTCACTGAGAACTTGAAACATTATTATAAAATTTAGCATCGTGACGAGAATGTTTCCAATATTTTAAAAAATTCTCGTCCGCACAGAGTTGAAATGCAGTGCGCTGCATGCACGGCCGCAGCAAGTAGAAAGGGTAATCACTGAGCAGACACGTTACCCGAGGCCTACTCGATACCCTCTAACATCCTTTTTCTCTATCTGATCCTTCGTGACACGATTTATTGCCCGAATCTTTCATCAAGCAATTATTTTAATCTTCCTACCGTCGTAGATCATTTTTATATTCAACTCAACGCCGACCGACCATAAAATCTGCGCTATCAACAATTTTCGCGCATTTTCCGCTGTCCTCGAAAAATCTGAAACAGCCGCTCCGCGAGGCACGCGCAAATACGCGATTTCTTGAATTTGGAAAAGGAAAATGTAGCTTACAACGTTTCAGATAATTTACGACGTCTATTAACAATACACAGAGGAATAAATTTTGCCTGATTCAATCTCTACTTGGACGCAACGTATTTTCAACAATTTATGGCGCCGAGCTCGAGCCTTCGACAACCCCATAGAGACCAGGCCAGGTCGTAAATTTGTTGAAGGACGAGACACATTGATGACCAGTGTCAAGTGACCTTAGTCTCGACTACGGACACTAAACGGAACATCCTTTGCCACGCATCTTTGCGGTCACATGAATTTTTGTAACAGTTTCCCTTTTCTACCATTTTTACGAGTTCCATGCAATTATCCAAATTTTCTTTGCATCTTCGCCGTCAAAATCACACCCCCACGATTTAATTCTTTGCAGTCGAAGCTGTTTCAACCCTTGCTGTTCGAATCGTCGTTCTGAAGCATTAAAAATTGCCAAAGTACTGTTTAAATAATTTTTACATCACCACGTTTGTACATTAACATTGCTAAATAATTGCTAAAATGAAAAGTTAATTTATTCGCTCTCAAATGAACGAAATTATAGCGTACAGTGCAGACTTAGTTATCAAGTACCTTACAATAAGTATTAATAATTCTGATCGTTTGTACGAATAAAATAGGCAAAGCTTGCGTGTACCACGTAAAATTCGAGTGGCAGTCAACGTCTTGAGAAATCACCAAAAATTTGACTGTTTTAACAACGGAGTAGTGGTGGAAAACTGCATATGCATGAGAGGAAATAAATTATGTAGGATGAAAATATTCTAGGTCAGGAGAAACGCCGGGGTTTGGAATTGAAATAATTTCGAGAGCAAAGGGTTCACTGCAACCTTTTGACCTAGAATATTTTTTCATTTCACACGGTTAATTCGCTCGTATTAGAATTTTTGCTATTACTTGTTCTTGCAATAGATATTTCGTAGACGTGGCAGTGTGAAAATTCTTTTGAATAACAGTGTGGCAAGTTTTAGCGATTCCTCGGAGTCACCCGTTCGGATGCTGGGGGTTAAGTCAGACTTCGAGGCATTCTGAAAGCGAGTATTCATTCTTCTCGCAACTTCCAGCTAGCAAGTTTTTCTGTACATACAGTGGCCCACAAAAGTATTCGGACGCTCTTGAAATCTAAATAACTTTTTAAAAATTGAATCACACGACTTGATTTTTACTGGAGCAACTGGCAGCATTGATTTACCAAATGATGTGCAAAAATAATTTCGAAATAATTCTAATTGGTAGAAATTACACAGGAAAATAGGAAAGACTATTTTTCTAAAACATTTTGTATTTCAACTCGAAATGAAAAATTAAAGTATGTGTTTTGCAGATCTGTGTTGGTCATAAACATAGAAAGATGTAAGAATTTGAGGAGTTTAAGCAGAAACTGGTCAAGAATCGTGGAAAATTGCGATTTTGAACCATTTTTTATGGTATGTAGCTCGTGTGTACGTCGATCGATTTAAATGAATTTTTCTGCATCTGTATAACTATTGCAGATCTATAAGGTAATTATATCAATAATAATTCATATTAATTGCAACTTTTCTAAAATCCTTTTCGTATATCATTTAGCAAAACGATGCATTTAATTGCTCAAGAAAAGTCAAGATGTTTGGTCCAATCTTAAAAGAGTTATTTATTTAGACTTAAAGATTGTCCGAATATTTTCGTGAGCCACTGTAGTCGCCTAAGTCTCAAAGTGGAAGGTATTCTTTAACCCTTTACACTCGAAGCAATTTTAATTCCTAACTAGAAACTTTTTTCTGTTCTAGAATAATTCCATTTACACGTGGTTCGTTTCCTTTCGTGCATATCAAACTTGTTACTGTTAATCGTACGGCAACACTTCAATTTTTACTCACTTCTTAATTACAAAAATTTGTAATGTATAAATTGTTTTGAATTATAGTCTGACAATTATCAATGTCGCCTCAGAAGAGCCATTAAAGTGCTAAAGGGTAAATATCTCACTCGGTGTAAATTCACTCGATCATCAAATTTAAATTGAATTCTTCCCAATTCAATTTGGTAAAAATTAATTTATAATCTGACAAGAAATCGTGACATTCAACGTGTTAGTAAATTTAGCAGAGAAATAAATAAACGTTAACATCCGAGGACCAAAATGGAGAACGCAAAACGTAGTCGAAGCCGAATCAGCGTTTTTGGGAAAATAGTAAACGTACAGTATGTTTTGTTCAAGCGAAACTGTATGCGTCTTTGCTCGGCAAGCATGCATGAAACGTAGCTGCGTGAAAAGAAGAATCTTTTGTCCGGCATCTTTTTTTCGGAGATGGAACACAGAAGCGAACGCACAGAACAACCAGCGACGCATAGCAGCGCATCCATTCTGCCGCGTTTTCTGTGTGCAACCCACGGTTGAAGCACGAAACACGCGAAAAAGATTACACCCATTTCGAGCGTAGGTTGAAGGACATGAATCATAGCTTGGAAACAGAATGATGCATGTGTCCGTGCACCTTCGTTTAGGGTCGATCCCGAATATCGTGAGCCCGTTGTCCTAAACGCTCGTGTTTCGTTCTGTTCGCCGACGATCGCTGATAAACGCGCCTGTTCCAACGTTGCGCATTCGATGCCCACGAGATCATCTGTTTAACTCGCCGACATTGTGCATGTTCGCATCGATGATATTGTCGTTCGATGTATTCTATTTATTGGTGTCGCCAAAATTTATGGACACCATTTACTGCTCCTCAAAATATGGTGACCGTAAATTTTCAAGAATCGGTCTTCCGTCACTGTTGAAAAACGTTCGATCGTTCGCCCATGCTTGTTTTAACTCTCGTGACAGTAGCAGATATTTTTTACCACGTTTAAACGTTTGGTTATTCATTTCGGTGGTTGCCAATATTTATGGGAAACGTATGCCATCTCTTAAAATTAGGATACTACTTTTGACTAGAAAGTTAAAGTCGATCTATGAAATTTTGTGACTGTTGAAAAATGTCCAATTATGTGCGTATGCTTGTTTTAACGCTTATGACAGTTTCAATCATTTTTTACCACGTTTAAACGTTTGGTTATTCATTTCAGCAGTCCCCAATATTTATGGGAAAGACACACCATCTTTCAAAATTAGAAAAGTCCTTTTTACTGGAAAATCGAATACGGTCTTTGAGCTTTTGTAACAATAAAAAAATATCGAATACTACATCCGTATCTCGTTCCAACGGTTACGTCAATAACCAACGTTTTACACAACATTTAACCGTTTGTCCAAGAACGACGACACTCAGGCGACACAGAAAATGACCATGAATTTTAAAAATCTCCACATTACCGCATTCATGTACGTTCGCCATAAATCTCAGCACTTCGAGTATCCTCAAAATAGAATTTTCGAAAGATGTTCTCACAAATCAAATCATCGTGGCTTTCACTACCTCGCGTACGACATCAAATGAAATTTACTATTTGATATATTTATTTTATCCAGCATTGACTGGACTCCGACGGAAGCCCTGATAATCGCGATAAGATCGCGCCTGCGCATTCAGAAGTAACTCGAAAATGTTAATGTAATCGAATTCGTAAATCTGTCAGGCGTGCGTGCCGCTGAATAGTAATCTGCTAATAAGTTTTCCCATAGCTTATCGTTTCTGTTTATTGTAGCGTCGAATGCACGCAAATACGAGAGACATGTTCGCAGTCGATTTTCTTGAAAGCACTGTGACAGCCACTAAATTTGATTATGCGGTTTCCTGTTTGTCATCTTCGAAGCAATCAGACCTTTCACTTTAATAGCACGAACTGCATACAGCAATAGTGATCTTAAATTTAGAACGTTTACAGCTGATCGAAGAAGCACACGACATCGCAGAAACGATGGGAAGGGAACGAAAGGTGTAAAAGAACAGCTTATTAACGTAACGAGGGAAATTTTTAAGCAAACTCTTTAAGTTGCCATGAAAAAGAAACCTGTTTCTTAAAAATCATAGACTTTAACTACCAAAACCAGTCAAAATGACTGGTCCCTACTTATTTCTTTCGCGATTACTGAAGTTATAAAAATACTTTCATTAGTAATTTTCCGACGAACTTGTTTAACACTTTCACCGCCATGTCATCCATTTGTGAGTGACAGAATTATTTGTCTATGTTTAAAAGTAAATTTTTATATTAATATATTCGTTGCTATCAATTTAAGTGATATTTAGAGAATACAAGAAGATTGAAAGTAAAACATTTGTCAAACATTTAAAAATTTTCAATTGTTGCTTTATTTTAAATAACTTACTTTGATTTTGTGGAATTTTTGAGCTTGAAAGTTCGACAGTTAAAGTCTTAATGAACTGCATGTCACAATAAAAATTGAATGAAGCTTGAATAGATGTAGTTTTATTATCACAAAGCAATCGTTGGATTTATTGTTCGGTAGTTGTTATTCAAATATTTTTGTGCAGTTTTGTAGACGCGATAAAATACCATGCAACTTTCGTTTCTACTTTTTCAAACGTCTCTCGTTGCCTCTGAAATATTTTACGAATAGGAAAATATTGATATTTCACCAAGGGGTTGATTTCACCCCTTTAATGCGAGAAGTGGCACGAAAAAGTGAGATTGTATGATACGTAACTTGCTCCATCGGTGTGCAGAGGTTCATAATTTTTGGAATTTACGGATTTGCAAATCAGCTTTGTTAGTGTAGGTCAAGAATCGCTTTTCCGTTAAATGCCTGAGCGAGGATTGCGAGAATCGATGGATTAGTCACTGTTTGATGCCCTGGATAATTGAGTGGAGTGCTTATCAATGGCAGACAGATTTTTCACTGCCACAGGAATTTGTAGTGGCAATTATAATCCGTGGATTCTTAGTTGTTGAGAATATTAAGAGAGCATTTCCGGTTTTATTTCCTTGGCGGTTGAAAGTTATTATAAAGTACTGCGCTGCAATGCGGACGATGTTGTAGCTGTCTATATCATTGAAAGCATTTTGAAGTATCATTTTCATAGAATGTCTGCCTACCACATTTTTCATGTTTCGCATTCGATTATTGCAAAGCGCCATTATAAAAGCGGCGTATTCCGTTACATGATTGGATATTGAAATACAATACCCTTCCGGGGATAACGAACATGGATAAACTACGGATCGTTTCATAACATTGATGTAATAGTTATCTGCATTGAAATGAGTCCATAATTGTACAAATAATTTCACTGGTCGATACAGCGATTTGTTTTCGATTTTCTAATTATTTAGAATTTTCTGCTACAATCAGAAAATAGATTGTCAGCGCAAAAGTTGAAAACATTTTCTATTTTGCGAATGAAAAAATTATATCTCCTTTTCGAAAGTCATTTAATTGGACTTGGTTAACCGGTGTTTGGTTATTAATTGTCATTCCTAGTCGTCGACTGAAAAATTTTATTTATTTAAATTACTCTGCTTGCACTGCAAAAATAATTCGGAAATAGTAATGGAAAGTTTGTTTTTCCATTTTTATTTTCGCGCTGCCTATGCTTTTATGTAAAAAGACTGCAGATATTTGTTGTTTACGCATGAGTTTGTCAGTTCAATTTTACTTTTCATACGGTTCTATATTTAATTGAAAATGTAGAACAATATTTATGCATACGAGAGTCTGATATTAGGAAAAGCAGCTTTGAATATTATACAAACATGTACTCGGGCTCGCAATCAGTAGAAGTGGAATTTATGAACAGACATGTGTGGGCCGACCACTATTTAGCAGCATGTGTTCCCACCGAACATTCAAACTCGATTTTCTCTATGATGGGATCTCTAAAATGAAAATTATATCTACACTGATGACCTAATTCTTTTCACAAGTCATCGCCTCCTCTTTTGTTTGATCAGCATTTCGAATGTTTGTTGCAGTTTTATTATAAAACATCAAACAACGCGCGTTCTCTTTGCGAGATCGCTTATATTATTTATCCAGAACTTTGAATACTGATTTATTAAAGGACAAAGGTTATAAATTTTACATTTTGTTCGATTGAATTTATTTTCGCATAAGGATGGTCCTTGTACCAATACACGAACATTAATAATTTAGTAATTTTGAAAACTGATGAATGCTTTTCACTGATTTATTATAAAGCTTACTATCACAAAAGAGACGTGTTCTCTTTGCAAAATTATTAATAATATTTATCCAGAACTTCGAACACTGATTTATTAAAAAACAAAGATTATAAATTTTCTATTTTGTTAGATTGAATTTATTTTCACCTAAGGAATAACTCTTGTGCAACTACGTGAATATTTTTCGTATTTCTATTATAAAACATATCGTCACAAGAAGAGTTATATTATCTTCGCACAATTGCAAAGATAATTCACCCAAAACTTCGAAGATCAATTTATTAAAGCACGAAGACTGCAAATTTTCGATTTCCCAAACGAAATTTACTTTTACGTAAAGACCTAATCGTTTTCGAATATTTGGGGGACTTTTTTCTTCTAATATTTGAAGGATTCCGTGAACCTTTTCACGTGTTTTCGATCTGCAGTCTACCTGCGAAGGTCAACCTTTCATCCGCGCTGGATGCTTCAATATATGTAACTCTAAGAGACATATAAAGAGAGGTCGTTCCGGTTTTATAAAACGTAACTTCTTTTATGGCTGCGTGAAACGATCGTTTGGGGATAGTAAAACGTTATGGCGAACGATGAATTCCTTCTTGCTGATCAATCGCAATTTCGATGCATGAGGCTCGCCCGAATTGAGACGTACCCGGAATTACTCCCTTGATTTTCAAATGTCGATCGCTTGCGAAGCATTCGTTCAAAATTGTTCGTGAAATGAACAATTCCACGGTGACGTAACTAGACGCCTCGAAACCTCGAATTTGCATTTAGATTACAATTTTTATATTGGCCAGACCTGGACAGAATCATTTAAATCTAAACAATGAATATTTCACGATCATTTTCGTATTTCTCCGACGTGTTTGTATTAATATTAATATCCTGACCCGGAGTATTCATTTCGACGATTGAAGTATGATTGAAGTTTCAGGGGACTTCAGGACGCTTCATTTTATCAACTTCATTTTTTCCATTTTCGCCACTGATCGCCACGAAACTTCAAAGTCGCGCCACGGCTGCAATTCGATTCCGATCGAGCTGAAATTTGGCATACACTCTGACCGCGCGTCTAGAAACGTGTAGCCAAAATTACAAAAGAATCGGAGACCTAAAGATTTTTCGCGATTTTAAGAAGGGGTATACC
>CM052091.1:11787781-11800646 GCA_028453745.1 Agapostemon virescens
GATATATCGCATTTTCAATATTTTTGCTTGTTAAAAGGAAAAACAAAAAGGTTAAAAGAAAATTACCAATTTCACAGTTAATTTTGTGTCAATAATTATTAAAAAATTCGGTGCTATAGAGAAGCGCCTCATTTAACCATAAACGATTTATTATTACCTCTACTGATTGTTAAACACTGTACAAGGATCAGTGATATATCGCATTTTCAATATTTTTGCTTGTTAAAAGGAAAAACAAAAAGGTTAAAAGAAAATTACCAATTTCACAGTTAATTTTGTGTCAATAATTATTAAAAAATTCGGTGCTATAGAGAAGCGCCTCATTTAACCATAAACGATTTATTATTACCTCTACTGATTGTTAAACACTGTACAAGGATCAGTGATATTTCGCATTTTCGATGTTTTCGCTTGTCGAGAGATTTTTCAAAAATGGCAAAAGAAAATTACCAATTTCACAGTTGATTTTGTGTCAATAATTATTAAAAAATTCGATGCTATAGAGGAGTGCCTCATTTAACCATAAACGATTTATTATTACCTCTACTGATTGTTAAACACTGTACAAGGATCTGCGATATATCGCATTTTCAATGTTTTTGCTTGTTAGAAGGAAAAACAAAAAGGTTAAAAGAAAATGATCGCTTTCACATTTAATAATTATAGGATTTTATTACCATGACACATTATTTGGTTTTAATCATGTAAATATCAACTTGTATCCATTTTAAACATTTGTGTGCACAATGAATGCATAAATATTCACAGCCAGCTGAAATCTGTTAGACAGAACAGTTTGACGAAGCTTTTGTTTTATTTTAAAATCGTTGGATTAATTTATTAAAATCTGTGCGTGTTTAAATGTTGGCCACTTATTTTTTAATTAGATTCTGAATGGTTTGATAGTTGAAGATACCGTAAGGAATGTAAAGAGACAGTTATCTGGTAGGTAATAATAAATCGTAAGCTCCGAATGTTAAGGTTTGCGGGGCACGAAGCAATTGAAACAGCAAGCAATGGAACAGGGTTGCCGAAGAATTCCGTTAAATGAATTCAATTCCGGAGATGAGGAAATATTCTCGGGCATCACAGTATCCATAATTTAAAGAGTATAGGAAATTGAAAAAGCTTTCGTAAGATGCGATACGGACGCGGGGCTACTACAATTCCACGGTTTAAAGCGAGAAGACTTTCAACGGAAATTTCTTGGTTCGCAAAAATTTAAAAATTCATGTTCACAGTTCCACGAAATGAAATCGTCCGGATCTTAAATCTACATCTAATGGTTCGTACTTCTAAAATATTCAGCCCTTCCCAGAGAAAATTACATGATTCCAAATAGAAAACTCTGAGACTAAATTCGAATTCAGCGTCTGTACTTAAAACGTGAAATAAAAAGACTTAAAGTTAAACCTGCACGAAATAAAAATGTCTTAATTAAATCTTTGGATAATGATCCATATTTTTAAAAAATATAAATCTCTCATGTTGAAAAGATAGGATCATAATATAGAAACCTCTTATGCTAAATACGAATTTAGGATTGGTATTCAAAATATGAAATGAAAAGGTTTAAGGTTGAACCTGCACGAAATAAAAATGTCTTAATTAAATCCTCAAATAATGATCCATATTTTTAAAAAATATAAATCTCTCACGTTGAGAAGATAGGATCATAATATAGAAATCTCTTATGCAAAATAAGAATTTAGCATTCGCGCTCAAAATAAAAAATAAACAAAAATGTTAAACTCCACGAAATTAAAATGTCTTAATTAAAATTGCAACTGGATGGTTCGCGTACTTTAATGAAACTTGTGGTACTATGGTCGATAATAAGATAGGTGTTAGAATCGTCAGAATAACAAATTAAATATTTAGCAATGACGAAATTGTAGGTTTCCGATGTTTTATTCTAGAATTTACGAGAGGAAAGTATTTTTGCTTTAATCTTCTCTCTTCGTGAAGAGCTCGTAGCTCGTCCTACTTTTTATTGGCTATTTCAAACAAGACAAAGCAGTGTATAACTAAAGAGTTAAGCGGTATCGGACATGTATGTACGTATTCGTATTTTTCTCATCATTTTAATGTGTTGAATCGATCCTGGAAAAACGTCCCATATATCTTCTCGACACCCTATGTATCACGTTCGAGCTTCCACAGTGTCGAATGTCTTCTTAATGCGGTACAATTTTCTGGTAATTCTATACTAAACAATTAAAACAAATTACACTACACTTTTGCGAACTGACAATTTATTTAATAAACGTCGATACGAAACATTGAAGCGATAAATTCTCGTGTCGCTCGACGAACATCATCTCATATTAAAAAGTGTGTTCAATGAAATACTTGAAAGTTACAATTGAATAGAAGAGATACTATAAATATATTTTTTACATGGAACATGAAAGAAACTGACAAAAGTCGATGCAGGAAAATTTGTACAGAGGAGCCAGTTGTAAAGAAAAATGTAAGAAAAGGGTTGACGATGTTTAATGAAATTGTAGAAGATGATGCAAACGAGTATCGCGGAAAGAGAGCATTGTTTTGAGAATGCGTATGGAAGAACTGAATTAACTAGGCCAGTTTTTCAATGTAACAAATTAATTTAATTTAAGTTGCAATTTAATAGAAGAGATTTCTATAAATATATTTTTTTAGACAGAACGTGCAAGAAACTGACAAAAGTTAATGCAGAAAAATGTGCAGAGAAGAGCCAGTTGCAGCACGCGATATTCTAGAAAAATGTCGGAAAAGGGTTGACGATGTTTAATAAAATTGTAGAAGATGATGCAAACGAGTATCGCGGAATGAGAGGATTGTTTTGAGAATGCGTATGGAAGAACCGAATTAACTAGGCCAGTTTTTCAACGTAACTATGTCGTGCAGTAGCCGGCAAAGTGGACCATTATATATTTATAAAGTAGATGCATGGAAAAGTAGGCTCGTGTAAAGACTCGTTCTATCCCCCAGCTTTCTGCTAGCGAAATGTATGAGAAGAATTTCTATTTTTCACAACTGGTAGACCAGCTTTAAAGTTATCGAGCCACTTTGCAACTATTCCGCAATCGAAATGCATTAAGTGTAATAAGTGTAAAAAGCGAAATGCATTGAGTGCAATAAGTAAATGGCCAGGAAACATACTTTTTTTATCACCTACTAGAAGTCGAACTCTTATAAAAATTGCCAATACAAATCCCCGATAAAACGTGTGGAATTTAATTAAAATTAGTGGAATTTTATTAGAAGGGGATTAATTAACTTCACTTTTTTCTACGAAGCAAACTGCAATCGAAAATGTCTTCGCTTGTCGAGAGATTTTTCAAAAAGGATAAAAGAAAATCATCACTTTCAAATTTAATTTTATGACGATCATAATAATTATTATTTTATTCTTATTAGTTATTAGAAATGCAAACCGTTGTGTCCCAATGAAAAATCTAGTTTAAATTTTCCACTACTACATTTTAAATGTTAAAAATTACTTATAAAAATATATTATACTTCTTCACACTAGCTCGCCATTGTTTCGTTTAAATAAACTCTTTTAAATGTACAAAATTCACTCTTTCAAAGAGGATCACGAGAATCTAGATTTTTATGTCTATTTTAATAAAATGTAGTATATTCTCCGCTTCGGTCATGGCCTTGTTTAAATATTAATAACTTTCCAGTTAAAATCCTAAATCCTCTTTTTCCCCACAAATATTATCACTGTCTTCTTTAAAACTACCTTTCCTATTCTTTAGAGTAAGATCCTTTTATCCGGCAGTTAAACTGCCCCAATGGAATCTCTGTCAACGTTAATAAACATCGCAGTCAATTAAATTTCTTTGATTCCCATCATACTCTTTTATACCAAACGGGATTTCCCATTTGATAAATAAATAAATAAAAAAGCGTTCTCACAGATCCAGATGCTTGCATCTCGTTTAACAGATCTTTTATACTTATTCACATTAAATCTCTTGCACAGAGAATTTCTTCTTCGTGCATCGTAAATATGGTTATCCGAATAACAATCCTAATGCTGGCTGTAATTACAGCTACAAATGAAGTTCCTCTTGCGAACACAGCGTTTTGCAAACGAGTTACAGTAACCGCGTAGCAGGCGAAGCATGATATTACTACCGGAGCACAGACAAAATTCGTGGCAATAATTTGTTGAAAACAAGACCGTGTAACAAACTTCACGGGCCATATAGTGTTCTCGACAGTGCTCGAAAGTGTTCCGCGTAGATACAGACTCCCATGAGAACGCGGCCGAAAATGTTCTGTGAACTGTCTCCTTCATAAACGTGCTCTATCCTCCGACGGCCATCTTTAACGCGGGCTTAAATTTGGACCGGGAAATAATTTCGAAGACTTCCAAGGAAAGGCTCGCGACTCGAAAGTTCCTCCGTTTAATGAAACTTCGTGGAGATGCAGGGGAGCCCAACGGGCCAAACAACAAAGTACTTTTTCCAGCGGAAAATTCCCTCTGAAAAAGTCCAATCAGAGCTCGGCGCGTTCGTTTCTTATCGCGTTTTATGCAATTACACCGACCCAAAAATTATGCTGGCTCACGGGAATATTTAGGGAACAAATTCAAGTAAAAACTGTTCCATCGAACTCGTCAAATTCGGTATAAATCGTTCGTTATTCGATTTAGTTATAACTCGCATGTGCAACGTGGAAAATATTTGCGCTGGAAGTAAATGCTGTAGGACTTGGCATATTGAAGCAATTTTAATTCCAAACTCGAGTCTATTCGAGTTTATTTGCTCTCGTGCAAGTTTATTATTATTACCTGTACATGCAACATTAATATTTTTACCGATTTCTGAAATACGAGCACAGTGAAGTAAGTATTATTTTTAATAACAGTTTGGTAATTTTTAGTGTTGCTAAGCGTGAAAAGTGAATATCTAATGTGAAATTGAACATTGATTTACCCATAGCAATTTAATGGCGTCTATAAAGCGACGCTACGAATTGCCAGAATATTATTCGAAACAATTTTTACGACATTGCGTTTGCATTTCAGAAGTCAGTGAAAATTAGAACGTTGTACAAAAGGAAATTTTTCTAGATCACAAAGTGTTTCTACTTTGGAATTAAAATTGTTCAAAGTGGGTTTAATCCTAAGCCAATTTTTATTTTCGCTGTTAAAATTATTCGAAGGTGTCCCATTTTACAGCTTACCATTTTGTATACTTTAAACGTCAAAAACGACGAATCATTTAATTAATATTTGTCTATATTTATATTATACGCTGGTTCCAAAGACCACCAATATTTTTCTTCCGTAATCCACTTAAAAATCATTCGCAACTGACTTCCGTCAAAATTATTCGTCGCACCGTCATACACGCAACGCGGACCATTTTCTGGCAGGTATAATAAAACCCAGCACGTGAAAAAGAACAACGACAAAACGAGGCCAATCCAATCCGTATCTGCAACGAGGAACACACAGCTAACGATCTACGATTTTTTTTTAAAGGGATTACCATTTCCGCTCTTTGACGTGCAAATGGTAGGCATCGAGGGTTTGTTTCCGAAGGATTATCCTGCATGGTCACGCAGCACTCGGTTCAACTGACCAATGCGAGAGTCTAGCGATTTTTCGAGCTCACCAATACCGGAATTTCCGAATCCTTCCGGATTTAGCTGCGATTAAAGTTGCATCGGAAGGCACAATGTATTTTCTGCGACGTTATAGTATTATCGGTAGCGGATTTGCCCGAGGGGATCTATCGGTCAGCTTTCTTCTTTCGTTCCTCTTCGTATTTCTTTTTTTCTTTTTCACGGTTGCCATTTTGTTGCGGACTTCGACCGCAGATTCGAACGCGACTAATGAACGAGGAAATCTCCACGGGGCCTAGCCTACTCGCTCGATAAAGCCGTAACAACGGCCGACACGACTTCAGAGATCGAAACGACCGCTTCTGATAAGACAATTCGTTTTAGAACGAATGGGGAATGCGCGGTTAAACGTTCGCCGAGAAGTTATCGAAAATACTTTGCTTGCAAAACTGGATGGTCGGTGTCCCAAATAATTAGTATAATTAATAATGTATCAAAATCACCGCTGTTAAATTTCTCAAACCAAGCACTGTGATTTACCAACAGTCAAGAAAATCAATGCTCTCTTCAAATCGTAGTTTCCGGGAACAAAATTCAACATGTTCAACGCTGTTAAAAATTATACCGTTGTATGAAAACTGTATGGTTGTGGGTTGAAAATCTTTATCAGTTGTCAAGACAAGGAAATGGCGTCCATGACGCGGTTTGACAGTGACTACATTGACAGATACATTTACAGACTTGGTAGCAACGTCTTCGTTACGGGAAGTGTTACAGAAGAAGCAAGAAAATGTAGATTTTAGGTGTATTCAGTTCAATGACTGAACATAGATAGTTCGAAACTTGTGTAACTGTGTGTTGAAAATCTTGATCAAATGTCGAAACAAGAAAATGGCGATAACAAGGCAGTTTGACGGTAACTACACTGACAGCTATTCACTATCAAAAGTTAAATGCGTTGCATTTCAATTATCCGTCAAAAATCAAAATATCGAATAGATGTCACGCTAAATATATCTCAGAATATTTTTACATTTCTCGTAGCAATCATTGAAATGAAAAATTCCATTTTGTACTTCCAGCGACGTATACTGTTAACCTTTCCACTGTTTCAAATTGCACCCACTCGTTCTGTCATAAACGCATAAAATCTGCAGTCCACTTGCGTCCTGTTTCCTAGAAGAAATTTCAAACGAAGCTACAGCCGAGATAATAATGCACTCGCGGTAATTGCAGAGTGTCCAAAGTGAACTCTCCTATTTTTGCAAAATAGTCGACGATATTGCCGACTATTTTTGCTGGTCCGACGATTAGGGTCGAGCAGATTCAATTTACACGGCTGTAACTCTAGGTTTACGAGAGCCATCAAAGCGACGGATTCCAACATGCTTAGTTTACGATTATTAAGACTCTAGAAATGCTTCTCCGAGGAATTGTTCGACAAAACCGTTTCTTCGCGTGTATATTTTTTCGAAAAAAAAAAAACGGCTACAAAGTTGGATAGACTTACGAAGCAACGCGATTATTAACCCTTTGCACTCGAAGCAATTCCACCCCAAAATCGAAACAATAGTACATTTCCTTTCGTTCATACGAAATTAATTACTATGACTCGTACTTAGAACTTAAATATTTTTATCGATTTCGCAACTGCAAACCTAGCGATGTAAGAGTTGTTTAAATAATAGTATGGCAAGCTTTAGTGTCGCCTTAGAGGCGCCATTCGAGTGCAAAGGGTTAAGACTAAAAATGCTTCTCCGAGGAATTGTTCGACAAATCCGTTTCTTCGGGTGCATATTATATCGAAAAAAGGCTATAAATTTGGATAGACTTACGAAACAACGTGACGTGGTAATTTTTATTGAATACAATAGAATTTCGCAAACGTAGTGTTAACTGTTTTCCGGAAAAACGTAATGCCGCGTCGTGTTTATGGAACACGCGTGCATGCTCTGAACCATAAACACGGTCCGCGGTTTGTCGGCACATCAAAGGGAAATATCCGCGTTCATTCGCACGGTACGGACCCAGCAACTAAATATCCGACGGCGTTCGGGTAAACGGTTTGCAGCGACTTGAGGCGAGTCTTTATGGCCCCCGAGGACGCAGAACTGGAAGATCGGTCGACACGACACGTCGCCATGTGCAGAAGAAACGGAGGCGCGCCACGACAATACTCTTACTGTTCTCAATTTAACTTCGAAAGGCAATTCTCCGTGACGGAATTTACTTACGGAACTCGTTCCTCCGTAAATCGCAAAATAAGCAAAAATAGAGACGTCGGCACAGTGCTCGGGACAACTATTCCTCCATTCGGAGTACGAATTCGAAACTTTTCATCGCAGTAGAAAAACAATGACACGATGTTGTTTTCCATACAACGCGCAGTTTCCACGAAATATTTTATCGGTGAAACAGAAGCGCGGGATTGCGTGTGAAATTCGATAGATTTTCTGAAAGGCGCGCGAATCGCTGAATGTTTATTCAAACAACAGTGCGTCGAGTGCTGCGTTTCCGCGGATTTCCGATAACCTGATAGAAAAATGATTGAAACAAAAGGTGATGCAGTAATTACGTTGTAATAACCAACAAGAGAATAATCAGCAAAACGATTTTTATGAAAATACGTAGAGATCGTATTAATTCTTTTTAGCATGTATTTTATCGTTCGTCGATCCTTCGTGACCTTTTTGGAAAAAAAGTATTACGACTTCCCAGGCCGAAAATGAATTAGCTTAGAAGTTGTTGAACGTCGTTCACGATTGCAGAAACAAAATGGTCGTGCAGAGGTCAAGGTAAAAATTGCCTGTAAAGTGGAGTCAGATGTGAATCTATACTGACCGAATTAGGGCTGCTGATTAGTCGCCAGAAGCGGCGGCCGGTTCCAAAAATAACGCGGCCCGTTCTACGCACGGGTTTAATAAAACATGCAATTTAGTAAACTTCAGAGAAAGTGCAACCCTCGAGGCGTTTGCATAGAGGAACCGTTCTATTTATCAAGATACGTGTCAGCGGTTTTCGGGGCCTTTGTTAAAACGCTGCACCGCCAGGCGAAGTGTGACTGCCGACCAGCAAGAAGTTCGATCAACACCGTGTTCCCTTGGTTACACCGAAACCCTTTTTTTCGCGAGCGTTTCGTCCGCAGGAAAACCTGGGGACAAATTTTACCAAACAATTAACCAACGGCGACGTCGAGCCTCGCTTAGCCATACTTATGGCGCGTATGGGTGTCCGGATAACGGGGCAATCGTGTTTCTTCGGATAAACTTCGTTCGACGATGCAGACGCTAAAAGCTGCACGGCGTCTAACGGAATCCTTAATGGTTTAGCTTGAAAATTTATCTCAAGCGGATTATTAGATTACTATTTTTTATTTCGCTAGTGAAAGCATTGCATAAAAGATTAGTATTGTGCGGTTATCGGTGTCGCAGTGTCCGCAGAAAATTATTTAGTGAAACGATCGTGCAGACTTGCGACAGCGATACTATTGAAGTTTTCGCATTTAGGGTTTTTAGGGTATTGCAATTTTTTAAAATTATCTTTTAGAATTTCAATGGCTTCTCTAAAGCGTTATTCGAAGTCACGTTTACGTTGCTGTGTTTGCATGTAACCCTTAACACTCCGAGTAATTTTTATTACAAAATCGACGTAAAATAATTCCATTGTTCTTGGTTCATTTCCTTTCATGAATATAAAGTTTATTACTCGTACGTGAAACGTCTCAATTTTTACCGACTCCTTAAATGCAAAGAGAGCATTGTAAAAGCTGTTTTAAATAGTAAGGGAATTTTTAGTGTCGCCTCAGAGGCGTCATTGCAGCGCTAAGGGTTAACACGTTAAATGTTATGTATCAAATTTACAAATTAATATGTTACATACGATTTATGCAATATTAAAAAATATTCACACTATTTTAGTAGATTTCCTTGAAACAGAAAACCGCAAACGACAGCTGTGTCTTTTCCATTTAAATTTGAATAAAATATGAAAGCTGGGCAAAACAGCTCCGGCGTTTAACGCGTTAAGAAATCGGTAAAATTGAAGAGTTGCAGATTCGAATAATAGTAATAAATTTTAGATACGTGAAAGGAAATTAACCATGCCCAATGGTATTATGCTAGGTCAAAAAATGTCTTGATTTTGGAATTAAAATTGCTTGGAATGCGAAGGATTATGTTAACACTTTACCGACCGACCATTATTATAGAATTCTTCAAGGTCCATGGTTCATGACTGAAAACTTTTTAACGTTGCCTAATAATTTTTATTAAAAATTACAATGTAAAATCAATGTTTAAGCTTCATTTTGTTACAGCACAATTATCGAAAGTCCTACTAATAGGCTTCCAGTCGGTAAAATGTTAAGAACCTTATTTTTACTCGATGTTTTTAGTATCGAAGTAATCCGCGACTTTCAACTGGTAAGCATTGATTCAGTAGGTAGTTTATTAACAAAATCGATAATCCTCCTCGACGAGACTAGATTCTACTTTAAATTTGCCTGTGTGCCACGTTAATTTCCAGCACCTCGTACAGTAAAGTCGCTTTAACTGCTATAGGATAACTGCCACGATATTAACCCTGCTACTGCTGGATATACACCTCGAGAAGCCTCGAAGTTCGGCTGGTATCTGTAAGCGACAAGTACAACGACTTCGCTGCACCAATAAAACTTTACCCGACATCATTTCAGAACAATAAACGTTGCGTTTTAATCATTCGAAGACGAATATCGACGTATCGACGACGTCAGGACTCCTAATCCAATTCCTGAGACTGCAAACGTGTAATTCAATCGCATAATCATTTGATTGAACATTTTTAACACTTTGACTGCCATGACACCCATACATGGGTGACAGAATCATTAGTCCATGCTTAAAAATAAATTTGTACGTTAATATATTCGTTTCGTTCAATTTAGTTGATATCTGAAGAATACAACAAGGTTGAAGGATAACTATACACCATGCATTTAAAGTTTTCAATCGTTGCTTCATTAAATAAATTAATTTGATTTTATAGAATTTTTAAGGTCGTCGATTGAGCAGTTCACGTGTGAAAGACGTACATCCGAAAATTTCTGATGAAAACATTTTTATAACTTCAATAATTGCGAAAGAGGAAACTAGGGACCAGTCAAAATAACTGGTTTGGTAGTTCTAGGTTGACATACAGTAGCTCACGAAAGTATTCGGACACTCTTTGAATTTGTATAACATTTTTAAGATTGAACCAAACGTCTTGATTTTTCTGGAGCAATTAGAACCATTGATTTACTAAATGATATGCGAAAAGGATTTTGTAACAGTTGCAATTGGTATGAATTACATGAAAAATATAAAAAACATTCTTTAAACATTTTTCATTTGAGTCACGTATAAAAAATTTTAAAGCCTTATTTTGTAGATCTATGATAATTATACATATGCAGAAAAATTCATTGAAATCGATCGACGTACACACGAGCTGCACGCCATCAAAAATGGTGAAAATCGCAATTTTTCACGATATTCGGTCAGTTTCTGTTTAAACTCCACAAATTCTTACAACTTTCTACGCGTGTCGTTTTTTTATGCGCTAATCGATTTCAATGAAATTTTCAGCATGCGTATAACTAACACAGGTCTGCAAGATGCATATTTTAAATTTTCATTACGAGTTAAAATAAAAATGTTTTAAAAAATGTCTTTTTTATTTTTTCCTGTAGTTTCTTCCAATTAGAATTGTTTCTAAATTATTCTTGCGTATCATTTAGTAAATCAATACTTCTAGTTGCTCCAGAAAAGTCAAGTCGTTTGGTTGAATCCTTAAAAAGTTATTTAGGACTGAAGAGTGTCCGAATACTTTCGTGAGCTACTGTAACTATATGCTAAAGTCTTATCGTTCGTATGCAACAGCTTCCTTCATAAAATTGTTAACAGAGGAATTTTAAAGAAGTTAAAAGAATGTTAAACGAAGAATCGTTGACAATGAAATATGTGGATTTCTTAACTCGTGGGTGCTACGAACTATCGATAGATATTAAGGAGTGCAGGTCCATGTTATCGGTTCGAATGAGTGTGTGTGTGTGTGTGAAGAGATCGACTTCGGGGATTGAGATACAGGACAGTGCATTGCGAGTCGTGAGATTGTGAAGAGTGTCGAGAGGTTGACCAACGAATTCAGAGAGAGAGAGAGAGAGAATTTATTTTTACCAGTTTGTTTCTTTTATTTTCTACAATATTAAATTTTATTGTTCACACTAACGTTTTTGAGAGAAACGAAAGAACCGATTACAAACTAATTTAGAATGAACCATAAATTACGATATGCAGCACGAGTATGTATAACATTAGCCGTGATTGGTCCTCAGTGATTTTAGCATCGAGAATATTGATATACCCGCTTGCCGATATATCAAAGTTGCCTGTTAAACTAAGCGAACGTCGACGCAGTTCATGCATCTCGCACTCGGCGCAGAGGCGTTCTATTTTGCATAAAGATCCGCAGTCTAATAGCAAGTTTGAGCCCGCAGTCGCGTAGAAAACCGGATGCTAATAAAATTTCTAAGAGCCTCGCATAAACTGAAAGTTAAACACCTATTCGCGAGAGTTCGAGCCCCTTCCAGATAATAAACCAGAAACTCTTATCTCGCCTCGCGCGGTGCCAACAATTTTCGAATTAACGCGACTCACGCGGGACTTATTTATTCGCCGCAGAACTGCAGGGCCAATTCGGAGACGGTTGCATTGATTGGTAACCGAGGAGAGGTACTATTCCTACAACTTGGAAACTCAGTACTTTCAGAATAGAGGTTTTTCCACGTCCGCGTTGCTTCGCGAACAATGTTCCGAAGGTCTCTCCTTTGATCTCGCGGCTCTCAATGCCGGCTATCTCTTTCTTCGCGTGCAGTTCGCGCGTGGAAAGAAAGGCCGGACTAAAAATATAAGTTCGCAAATGACTCTGTCGGGAACGGCTCTTTTCGTTTCACGGCCGGCTGGCTTCTCATAATCGCGAATGCTTCCCCGTCGTCAGGCCTGAATCCTCAAATGTAACTTCCCTAATAGATGATTCTTTTCTTCCATAGAAATTCGCAAATCTACCCGATAATGCCCCTTCCGGATAGCTAATATACCAACGTTTTCCCCTGTACACGGAAACTTCCGGTCCGAAATGCTGCTTACACCAACTACATCCGTTATTATTTCTTAAAGCTAGCTTCGAACTGCGGACGATACTAATTTCGCGACGGATCATTTTTAATTGGAATTATTATTCTGCGAAAGGTTTGACAACACATTCGCGACGGAAC
>CM052091.1:11820646-11844941 GCA_028453745.1 Agapostemon virescens
AGTGAAAAACGAGAGCTTTTAATAAAAAATTATTGCGTCGTTTCCTCCTTCGCGTTTCATCGTAAACACGAAACAAATTAATAAACGCAGCGTTTCGTAAAATAGTTGAACGATTCTATGACATTTTATTCTATCACATTTTTTTTTATTATATTCTTTGTACCGGTTAGTAATTAAAACCAAAGACCCGATCGATTCGATTAACCTCGACATGGACTTGCAAATTTTTTATTTATAGCAACGTCACTCTCTTTTAGTGGAAAACGAGAATTCGCTTTTAATAAAAAAATGATTGCGTCTGTTTCTCCTTTACGTCGCTTCGTAAAAACGAAGTGGAGTAACGAACGTAGCGTTTCATAAAATGGTTGAATAATTATTTTACCTTTGCTACTTCTTCTATTTCATTCTTTGTAACTGTTTGTAATTAAAACTAAAGTCCCGATCGATTCGATTAACCTTCGTATGGGTTTAAAAGTATTTTATTTATAGCAATGTCGCTTTTTTAGTGGAAAACAAGAGCTCGCTTTTAATAAAAAATTATTACGTCTATTCCGCCTTTATGTTGCTTCGTAAAAATGACGTAGTATAACGAACGAAGTATTTCGTAAAATAGTTAAAAGATTCTATATTGTTTAACCACTTTCTTGCCTTTCGTTTTGCACACGTTTGCGAAGAGTGTTTCTCAATATCGGAATGGTTGAACAATGAAGAATTCAAAAGCAGAAAATATTGAATTATCGGTTCGTTTTATCGATGCTCTTGCAAAACTATACCTTCAACCTACTTCTTTATTCTTTCGAAATTACTTGTGCCGTAACATGCGTTAATCATTCACATTATGTTCGCTTCCACTTTCGTGAACACCTATAAGACATTTATCAGCAGCTGTTTTGTTCATAAAGCAAGCTATACCTGCCACTCATGCGGCAGTCAATCATCGAATTAACTCCGTAAGAAACTTTGCTTTTTAACGTGTCCGCGTTTTTTTTTCATTTGATCAAAACTTTTACACGTTCGCGACTCGGCGAAACTGCATTGCGAAAATTCCATGAAAAATTGTTTCATCTTCGAACGAATAAATTTCCCCTTCGCGACTCGCATTTCCACTTAATTTCTAATTTCGTTGACCGTTGCGGGCGTAACTATATGCCGAGCTTAACGAAGGGAATGCGTTCCAAGAAATTTCCTTGTGAATCGCTAATATAACATACCCAGAATACGAACGTATGTTCATTTAATAAGAAAGCTGGCTTCAATTAATCTCGGAAAATTTATGTCATTCGTTTTAACCGGCAGCATTTATAATTCTAAAACTTATTTAGTCGTCAATTGCAATCTGACTTTGCTAAAATATTCAACAAAATTTCTAAATCCTTCGAGACTTTCGTTTGAAACGTTCTTTGCAAAAAAGTACTGTCCCCAAAACGCTTGACCATTTCACTAATATAATATACCCAGATTATGAACGTATGTTAATTTAATAAGAAAACTGACTTCAATTAATCTCGGAAAATTTATGTCATTCGTTTTAACCGGCAGCATTTATAATTCTAAAACTTATTTAGTCGTCAATTGCAATCTGACTTTGCTAAAATATTCAACAAAATTTCTAAATCCTTCGAGACTTTCGTTTGAAACGCTCTTTACAAAAAAATACTGCCCCCAAAACGCTTGACCATTTCACCTAATTTTTCTTAGGCTAGCAGTGTAAAATATTGATAAGATTAACCCCTTGGCCTACAACGAGTCAGACTCGTGATCAAGATTTCGAGCTGAATCTTCTAAACATGTATTTCTTTCATTTTCTTTGAACGGAAATAACGTCGTTGTTAAATTCGTTAACGGAATTTAATCGTTGACCGTATACGAAACGTAAAAAGAACGGTTAAAGAAAACATTCCCGCTCTCTTCCGCGAGAACATAAACGAGAGCACAGCAATCTTAAAAAAATCATAGTTCAAAGCTCGCTCAAAGTTCGACGGAGTTCAGAAAGGAGCCTCCAAAAGACGCGACAAAATTACAAAAGTAATTCGCCAATTTGTCGAAGCATGTAAATATATTACAATTATCAATTACATCCTTTACTTACTTGAACGAGCGTTTTCTGCAGTTTCACAAGGAAAGGTCCGGCGGAGTTTATGGAAAGCCATGCGTCTAAAACTATAACAAAAAGAAAGCTGTTCGAGATATTTCTATAAAATCTGAATTCCTATGTTTATCAAAGATTTGAGAGTTTCACGATCCGGGCATCGTACAGTTATTTCCGTTGAGGCTTCCTGTTGTCAGCCGTGTCCCAAAGCAAGAAATTTCCCAACGTTTTGCAAGCATTGCAACTTGGTCAGGGGGTCGGAAGACACACTGTGTCAACGGAAATAACTGTATCATACATATGAGCCGTTTATTTTGAAAGTGGCGTAAGTCCATCTAACACTTTAACTGCCCAACTAACGACCTCAAAAATTCCACAAAATCAAAGTAATTCATTTAACGAAACAACAATTGAAAACTTAAAATGTATGATATATAAATGACATGTAAGTCCATTCATAGCCATCAAAAACATATTATTTCTTCAATAATGTTAACTATGCTAATTGGGATGATAAATTTAACACCTTTAGAAACCCAAAAACATTATTCTATTATGTTATCTGTTACCCATACTTTTTAAATTTAATCCAACGCAAACCCTTCGATATCTCGGTTCGAGCATAAATGTACTTAAGCCCCTTTCAAAATAAACGGCTCATATCTGCATTTGTTTAATCAGCAATCTTATCTGTATCGTGAATTCTCTTCCAGGTTTCTGAGCATCGGAGGCAAACCAGTAGAAACGATCGAGCGCGCGCGAGACGGCACAGCGTGCGCGTACAGCGCTTACCACAGCACAAAGGGGATACCGGCGAGTGCTCGGGGTCATCGGGAGGAATTGTCTATCATCATGCAGGTGTTGGGTTCCGGTTACCTGTCGACCTGCCTGCAGATCAAATACTACCGGCAGGATGACCAGAGTCATTGCGAATGGGGTGCAAGACTGCATTGCATCGAGCTGGACTGTTCGAGCATCGAGGGTAGATTGGTCACGGTCGAGGGCTGGCGGAAACTCGACAAAGAGTCCTAGCAGTCGGTGGGTGTCAACGTCATGAAAGCCATCACCTAGCGAAAATCGGCTGACTATTTTCCGTTAACTTCTAAGGACAATGTTTTTCCCGTTAATTGTAATTGGCTGATGCGCCACGATGACGATCGCTGGCCGACCGATGGCAAATGCTGTTTTTCGATGGCGGATTTTCAAGTGCGGTCGCGTGACAAAGGGCATAACCAGTTTGCTGACAGTTCGGTACCGAACCGACCCGCTCTTCTCGCGTGCGGACGTGAAGAAATTACTCGTCCGGTTTGTTTTATAAAAAGAGAGAAAAATCGAGGGAGTCTTTTAGCGGAGTATTGACCGTTCCTCTCGCGACGGGGAGCGGAATCGCGAAACATTCGGGAATAGGGTTGAACGAAAGAACACATTTCGACGTCTCCCGACTGCTATAGTAACATCGAACGGTGGACCCGTTTCATCATCGCGTGTAACTGTAAATGCAATTTCACACTCCTATTTTTCTATCTCGGAGAATAATACATTTGTATCGTATATACGTACCCGTACGAGAATTACAAGTGTATATACGGGGTGGGACAGTAACTATGTCCACCTTGAATATTGCAGTTATTTGTAATAATATGAACAAATGTCATATATGAAACTTGCACGGTGCAGAGGGGGGCATATTGTGAAACATACATTCTTTGCCTAGGTGGAAGCGTAGAGGAGATTTGAAGGTCATGTCTATTTTTTAGAGAAAATATGTTGAGACAACTTCAACAAGCTATCGTTGAAAGTTATGCAAGGTCAAATATGGTTCTTCCAATTTTTTTGCACAATCTTCGAAATGTTCGGTGTGAAGGATGAGTACGGTCTGGATATCGTTCAGCATACAAGGCTCGAGCTCTTATCGAATTTTGTCGCAGTTTCTTCAAAAACTAGTATTATATCCACTTTTTCTTCAAAGGAAAAATTCATCTCGGTAATGACACAGCTAATTGAGTTAATGATCGACTGAGATTGACTACCGATTCATAATTAATGATACAGTAGCTCACGAAAGTATTCGGACGCTCTTTGAATTTGTATAACTTCTTGAAGATTGAACCAAACGTTTTGATTTTTCTGCAGCAATTAGAAGCATTGATTTACTGAATGATATGCGAAAAGGAATTTGTAACCGTTGTAATTGGTATGAATTACATGAAAAATATAAAAAGCACTTTTTAAATATTTTCCATTCGTGCCACGTACAAACAAATTTTAAAGACCCATTTTGTAGACCTATGATAATTATCGCAATTAAAATCGCAATTTTTCACGATTCTCGGTCAATTTCTGTTTAAACTCCACAAATCCTTACATCTTTCTACGCGTGTCGTTTTTTTTTCTGCGCCAATCGATTTCGATGAAATTTTCATTATGAGTTAAAATAAAAATGTTCTAAAAAATGTCTATCTTATTGTTTCCTGTAGTTTCTTCCAATTAGAATTGTTTCGATATTATTCTTGCGTGCCATTTAGTAAATCAATGCTTCTAGTTGCTTCAGAAAGGTCAAGTCGTTTGGTTGAATCCTTAAAAAGTTATTTAGGCTTGAACAGTATCCGAATACTGTCGTGAGTCACTGTACGAACTGCTGGTATGTTTATCAGCATTTCAATGTTAGAAAACAATTTGGTTACATATAAACGAGGATCTATGAAGTACTGCGTGTGATAGAATAAGTGCAGAGACAATAAAACCATATTTGACCTTGCATGACCTTCAACGATAGCTTGTTGAAGTTGTCTGAAAACTGGCTATCGTATCGCGATTAGAAAAAAACATACAATTTCATCTAACAAAATAGACATGACCTTCGAATCTCTACGCCTCCAACCAGGCAAAAAATGTATATATCACAATATGCCCTCCTTTGCACCGTGCAAGTTTCATAAACGACATTTTCTCATATTATTGCAAACAACGACGATATTCAAGGTGGACACAGTTATTGCCCCACCCTGTATATAACAAATGCTGTTACGAATTGATAGAGACGATTTATCCTAAGTACACGATAGCGTACTGTTCTTGAAATCGAGTAAACTCAAATGTTACGTTTGTTAACCGTCGATTACACTTGAACCGATTCATACGTATTACCGTAGGATCCCAGAGAATGTTTTACAGTAGTCTCTCGGCGTTGAACCGATCCGACGAAATCATGTATAAAACAGCGATACCGTTTCCTTTTGCGAAAATATTCTCGTGATCGTACTTTCGAACACATGTGCCATGCGTGCTGGATCAAAAACATTCTCGATGACCAACAATTCTTATTTCGTTTTACTACTAACTAAACGGTAAGGGAAAGTTGAGAATCGTTTAACAGATACTACTAATTCAGATTCGAATAGCGTATCGCGTATAAAACATACTCAGTATAGATGTTAATTAATCTCGGTTAATCTGAGAAGCTAAAAGAAATATGTAGATCCATAAAAGCGATCGATATAAATAATGCTTGAAAATAAATTATTTAACGCGGAAAGTTAGACATTTACAAAGTTTATAGTAAAAAAAAAAAGAACACAAAGTAAAGGTCCGCGGTTGTTGAAAAATTGTTTATATGTAAATTGCTTCGGAGATGCGACCTATCTGGTAGTTTTGCGGAGAATAGTGTCTCGTAGGGACTGCGACAGCGTTTCCTTTCTTTCTCCTCTACTGTACTTTATGATAAAACATTTTTTACAATTTAATGCACCTGGACACGAACTTTCACTCACTCTCTCTCTCTTTCTCTGACGAAGCAACACACGTAATGGTTATCGCATCGTCGTACGAGGCGCATGAAACTATGTTACTGCATAATTAAGGCTACCGTTGTTAGACACTTATACTTAACGTGTTTCAGGACTTCTACGACGTGTTTCTATGCGCATAAAATCTACTGCGTCGAAACCACTTAACTTCTGTTTAACGAGTCGATAAATTAAGAAACCAAAAGCTCTTTTTACTCAAAAAATGTTAAAACCTTCGAATAGCCGCACATACTATATCTCAACCCTTAGCACTCCAAGCAATTTGAATGGCAAAATGGAGACAATTTTTTTTTTCATGTAGAATAGTTAATATTCTTTCGCAACGTATAAAGTTCATTATCACTCGTACGTGCAATATTTAAATTTCGGCCGCATTCTGAAATGCAAACATAGCGATCTAAAATTATTTTAACACTAAACCTACCGAGCAATAAACTTGGCTAACGTATATTCTCCTATAAAAGTGACAAGAATTAATTTATCTGGGTTTTGTATAATTTTTATTATGGTGGAATAGAAAAATTCATCGAATCGATATCTGCGAAGACAATTTTATAACGTTAGTAATTGTAAAATAGAAAATCTGGAATTAAGTTAATTTTCAATAACAGTACGGCAATTTTTAGTGTCGCCTCCGAGGCGGCATTGGAGTACTAAGGGTTGAACGTTCGATTTCAACCCTTTGCACTTGAACGGTGACTCTCAGGCACCACGGAAAATAGTTGCAGCATTGTTTAGAACAATCTTTACACCGCTATGCTTGTAAGAAATTTAATCGTTGCAAGGACGAGTAATAATAAACAAATTTCGTATGCGTAAGACGAAATGTATCGTGTAGAATGAAAATATTCTAGGTCAGAAAGAATGTCTTGGGTTTGGAGTTAAAACAGCTTCGAGTGCAAAGGGTTAAGCGTATTATTTGTTGTAACTGTAAGTATTATGAATTATTTACTCGTGTACACGTTTCCGTTCGCCGTTGGTATCTACCTCCTTAAATCGCAAACGGCTTCACATTATAATTGCAAGCAGAGTCGACGATCACAGCTTTAAATTCGTGGTACAACGTTGAACATTCTGTTGCACGTCGTAATAAATTTTGTAAAAATATATGTCTTTATCTTTTTTACTTTCATGATGTCTGTTGATTTGTTTTCTCACTCTCGACACGTCAACGTAATAATCATCGTACGAGACATGATAATGAAAATGTGGAGAATCATCGACATACACAGTAAACATAATTATTACGCCATTGATGAACCACGAAATTTCCGGTGCACTTACTGCGCTTACTAGATTGCGGAAATTTTTTATTAACAACTCTTGTAATCAGCAACACGACCAAACAGTGCCTCTATGCTTTATATAATTGTAAACACAGATTGTTCCTATTCTTTAATCGTGTAACCGATTGTTTTTCTAATAATACTGATATACGTACATGGTGTGATGGAAATGAATTATTTCACCCCGCAAGGATATCCTCCTACTGTTCAGGAACATAACGTTAACGTTTATTAAACAGAGAAACGAGAAGAATAGAAAATTACAATTTATATAGACGAATATCTAACTTAACGCAGGCGGTTCGTAGTTCAATAATATCGCGGCTAAATCCTTATTAGGTATTTTCGCTAACCGCGTTCTCATTCTTATCGCCATCTTGCTCGACTGTTTCAAGTACATCGCAGAGTGATGAATAGCGATTGTATAAGGAATTGGACACCATTCTTGCTTCACGGTTCCTCTAATCAGAGCTGTTATGTAGCTTTCTATCAAAGACTCATCCTTCTCGATAGGATACAAATACTCCTTTAGTGGAACGACTAAGTCCTGCACAGGTAATCTGATGTACCGTAGCAAACCTGCGTGCTCCGACCATAACAGCTTCCTATAATGGTCGTTGTGTCTCTGGGCAATCGGCACTAACAAAGCCATCGAGAAACCGTAGTCGCCGTAGGAAGTCGAGCAAAAGTGTTCGCAGATTGCGGAAAACAAATCAGTGAACGAGTTCAATCCAGGCAGCTCCGTTGTAAAGTCGAGTTTCATGTAATGATTCTTCAATAAAATTGAAACGGCTCTGGTGAGCAACGCTGAAACACTGTTGTTTAAATACACGGTGTCACAGAGATAAATCAAGATTAGTCTACTGAACCTCAAGCTCTGCGAAAGTTTCTCAACTAAACCTGGCAATATTAGTTCTAAGCTCAACATGGACAAGATCACGGACTCGTCATCCTCGTTGCATTTACCACCGTTCTTACATTTTGTGTAAATGTGTACGACAGGCAAATAGATCCAATCCTTTGGCATCGCAGCTTGATCCCAATCACCATTCGTGGGTACATACCGTTCGTATATGCTTGCAACATTGCGAGACAGATGAAGTCTAATGTCCTGCATATTCGAGTTTAAATTTAATTTTTCCAATTCATCCTTAATTATTCCTAAACTTAATTTGTCCTCCGACAGAACATTCCTTAGCATAGCCTTTACGTCATGTGCGGAATCAGCTGGCAAAACTGATACCAGTTTCACTGCAATGTTCCAAATGGTATGCATTATTTTATTATCCAGTTTACTTTTAATGAGAGAAGCTGCGTTGACTATATTAGTCAGGAATGACAATTCGTATCTCGTGTACCATGATCTTTCGAGGTTCCAATCTGATGTTTCCAGTCGCTGTAAGTATCTACGAATTTTTGGAAGGCTAAGCACCGTTTGAATTTTGTTTACCAAAGAGTAATCCACGAACACGCCTATAGCTATCGCAAGGAAAGGGAAACAGGATACCATCGACATAATAGGCTGCAACTCATCCTGAGTTATCACTCCCAAATGAGGCAGGCAAGAAGGCTCGCGCTCCGTAGCAGGTGTACAATCGCTTAGCAAATTAGAGGTAGACAAAAAATTTTCAAATACCTGCGACTTAGATAAAGTCAACATGTCGATCGCAGACCTATCGCTAACTGATATCAAAGTCTCAGAGATCAGTTTCATCTTGCTCCACGTGACGATCGATACATGCTCCAATTGCGTGCACCATTTTCTTAACAACACTGATAAAATTGTCTTCAAAGGTGCCAGACAACTGGCAACAGCAACCAAAGCTGCTGCATATTCGCAAGAAATGTCGCATGCAGTTTCAATATCGTGATTGCTTAAGAGAAGCTGCAACTTAGTCACGATAGTCAATTGGCGTCCGATTAGACTGTCCATTGCCTTACCGTGAAGCAACAACAGCTTCCACAATCGTAAACTTTCGATGGCGAGATTAATTGTTTCTTTTCCTGCGTCGTGAGTGGCGTATGATAATATGCGTTGCATAATCTGCAGTCTATTCAATTTTAGCGCAACGGGCTTACCACCGTAACAGAGTAGAACTCGGCAAAATTTAATTGCTGCGGTGAGAGGAACACCCCATACGTTAAGTATGGCATCAGTCGTGTCTAATGAGTCTACAGATATTTCTACAAAAGATTCCATCACTGTCTCTAATAAATGTGGTGTGGTTGCAATATTTAATGCAGTTATGGGCGAATGTCTTGCAAGTCTTGTGAGTATTTCTAACGCGCAAATTACGCCAGTTGCCGGCGGCCGCATTTTACTTAAGATAAATCTAATTCTTACAACTATATCAGTTCTTAATAAAGTGGCAACTGCATCCAGTTGAGCCAGCTCGTGGTCTTTTAAGTTACTCGTGTCGGGGACATCTGTATGCGGTGTCTTTAAAATAGGTTCTTTGTAATTCTTGAAACCATACAGTCTGTCCAAACAAATTTCGTCCGTTTCACTGTACACAAATTCTCTGAGCGCTTTTAAAGTAGCTGTGACTACAGATATCGATGTATCATCCAACGAAAATCTTAATAGCAGCAACAGATTTTTTTGGCTAAGCGCAATCAAAGGTGCTGGGTACAATGCTTTGTCGTACCAACCCGTGCGACACTTGTCCATTATGTTTCCTAGCGTTCTAAGAGCAGTGCACCGCTGTTGTTTCGTCGCGGATCTACTTAATTGTAATAACTCTTGTAAGGAATATCCAGGACGTTCAGGTTCTTCTCCGTGGTGATGAAGACCCTTCTCAATTGGCACACTATCGTCCTTGTAGGGTAATAGCCGACCTATGCAATTAAGTGAGAAGTTAAATAAGCCCTTCTTTTAAAATATATATTTCGGTGAACTTGTAAAATAAACATATACTCTATGATTTCAATGATTTTTTAATATATCGAAATCAGAGGGTAGGTAACTGAATTGCAGGTTCACCAATATTTCCAAATGAATGAAACAGGATTTACCATCAAAATCAAAGCGAGCATTATATTGTTCATTTATAGTAGGCTTTTCTTCTTTCTGCACTGGTACATCCTCCATCCACTTCAACTTTACAGGTTCAAGGGAATCCATGTGTACCCAACCCTTCTCTTTTGCTTGCACCATCAACTCTATGAGTGGTTTTGGTATGCTTTCAGGCTCATCCACTTGCATGGGTGTGGTATCATTATTTTTTAATTCATCGGTTTTCTTAGATATCTCTTCAACTTTGTCTAGTTCCATCTGTGTAACTTCGTTACTTTTTGATGGATCATTGTGCTTGATGGATGTTTCTTTTGTAATTAATTTCTCTTCATCCATTTGGCTTGAAGTTTGTTCTTTACTAAAACTAATGCATTTTTCTACTTCATCCTTCAGTACTTTTTGTTTCTTATTTTTTTTGTTTCTCAAAAATTGCATTATTTCTGGTTTGAGAGTCATTTCTAGTTTACTCTTTTCTCTTAATATATCTTCCTGTGTCATCTGACTTAATCTTTCCAAATTTTCTTGGTGTATTTCATTAGACCATGATCCCTCTATAATAACACTACCTTCACCAGTAGGCAGAGGTACGGTATCTCGAAATTCTTCTATTTTACATGATTCTTGATCCTTCAAAACTTGTTGTAAAAATATGCTCTGGTTGCCATGACTCTCCTGTAAAATCTAATAATTAGAATACATGAATTAAAACCTATAGATTTATTCTATAATACGATCACGTACCACAGACTTTGCAACAAATACTTCTGGAAAGCCTTTGCCTGAATCATTTGAGGACCCCTTCTTATTAAAATTAATGTTACCTGAATTAAATTTTTTTTCAACGATATTTCCTAATATAATATTAGACGGTGTAACCGGTATAGTTTGAACAGACTCTTGTTGTTTGTTTAAATCACTCTGGATTTTTTCTTGAACCACAGGGTTTATAACTTCACCCTCGCTTTGAGAAGTAAAGACTCTGTTGTGTGTTTTAAGATTCTTCAGCTCAGAGTACCTAGATCTAACCCTGCCAGTGCTCGGTTGATTTTTAGATTCACGGGTAGAACTGTCACTGCCAAAAGGATTAGTAGAACCTCGTAAATTGATCACTTTTGCCGATGGTTGCTGCTTGTTCTTTAAAAATTCTTCTTGCATACGAAACAGTTCATCTTCACTGTCAGTCGGCTTAGGCCGTTTTAATAGCGGAGGCAAATCCATGGTTTTTAATTATATAAAAAATCCACGTGGTAAATTGTAATGTTTATTCATAATAGTGATTTTATTATTTACAACCACTTTTAGGTTACAGACACCTTAGACGTTGTTAATATCTGAGGGTAATTATAAATGTTTAAGATTATTACTCTTACTTGAGGACCATTAGCCAAAGTGTCATTGTTGTCAAGTTGGTGTTATGTTGTCTTGCAAACTCTAAGTTAATATTCTGCACAGAACTATTAGTTAAAAATATTTCACATTCTTAACGTCACTTTGTGACGAACATCTCCCGCGTCACGTAGAGATACCACAACATTAAATTGACAATACTTAATAGTTACTAGCAGATACTAGCGAAGCACCAGCATGAACAAAGCATGTTAATAGACCAATCCCTATTGTACTTTTTATGTCGCGTTCGACGTTATCGATAATTCATGAATCTGAATATAAATTACGAAAATCGAGCATCTTGTATACTCTAATTTTACTAAGAAGGAGGGGAGGTAACTACAATTATTAATAGAAGCATTTATATGTTGTACAAAAAGTCACAAAATTCTAAGAAATTGTATCATTATATACATAATTTTTTTTCTAATTGAAATTGAAAAGCAGTCAAAATGACTTCCTTAGGCAATCTAGTGTTAATGATTGTTAGTGACATGATGCAGTTGCAGTTGGTACTAGATTTGTATGCAACGAAGTTGTGCATAAGTGCCTTCTAACAATAATATTTTTATGTCAACTACTATCGTATATTTTAATATAATATGGAACTTAAAGAATCGTGATTGACAAATGTATGTTAGTTAACATATTTTTAAACAATTGTATCATTGAAAGAACATATATTGTCATCAAGAAATATGGTGATCATAAAATTATTTTGATCTGTGTTATCCTATAACCTATATGTTCGCTGCTCAATTTTAGTCCGCGTAACGTTGTAATTGTTAATTTATTCACAATGGTAGAAGAAGTAGTTAATTCTACTAACAAACCGAAGGTATGTTGCGAGTTTAATCTAATTCAGTAGTATCAGTATGCTTCAGTCTTCTCGATTCTTATTCTTATTATTATTAATAATAGCTATAAATTAATAATTAAATGTTGCAGACTAAAACTACTCGACCACGTCCAGTTTATTTGTGGAATGTGCTAGATGTACAAAAATGGCTGAGGAGGCACTGTAGCGATTATTACCAATTGTATCACGAGAAGTTCTTATATGTAAGTAATTTATGAACGTAATACATAATACTTTTTGTACTTCCAGCGATCAATACTAGGTTAACATTATAAATGTTTCTTTAAGCACGACATCACAGGGAGAGTATTGCTAAGAATTAATGAAAATATTTTATTGAGACTAGGAATTGATAATGAACAGCATAGAATGGATATCTGGAGAGAAATAATGAAATTACATCTGAAAACTGATATGTTAGAAATTAAAGATATCGAACGACGTAATAATTTAAATTTCGATTAGCAGGATGAGCACAATGGGCTATGTTAAGCCTGTAATTTATTTATAACAGAGCTTTATTTTTATGCCAATGAATAATAAGAAAATGTGTATATTTTATACAAGTATTCGCCTTTTAGTTGTATTTTAAAAAGCAAAATATTCTTATAAAACGGAGTACTTTCATACATATTTATAATAATGTGCATTCAATTATTTATATTTTTACTGTGATTATAATAGCATAATAAATGCAGAAATAATATAAGATACGTACACGTATATTTTTATAGAAACAAACGAAAAATAATGTTTATCGTTACTTGTAATATAAAGGATTCAATTATGTATTTTTAAGAATTAAACCAGTTCATAATTTTGACTGTCTTTATTTCATTACATTTTCACAGAAAATGTTTGTATTTTGAATGAAAGTTTTATATTACCATAATAAATACAAATTATATTTACAAATATAACTATTTTACACATTTTCTGCTCCTTCCCTTAAGCTAGTACAATATATTTTATCTGCATAAGTTTGAATCTTAAGATGTTATATATTTTGCTTTATACACATTTTATATGAGAATAATAGATCAACATACTGTTCATCAGAAAATAAACATTTCAATTACATTGAATTTCAATAGACTTATTGACTAGAAACATTACGTTATTTCAGTACAATAAATTACATGAATTGCAAATTATATTTTTCAGAATCTATTCATTTTCACAGATGCAGAAAATAAGGTCATATATCGCTATTTACTGTACCCTGTTCATTATAATTTTACATGTGATGTACATGTCACAAGCATCGTTGATACAATTAAGAATATGTAGAAATTTTACATTTGCTGCATAAATATTTACAGGCCAGTTAACTATTGTTTAAGCTGAATATACTCTTCTATTACTTTATTAATAGAAATTTCTATATCACATTGTTTTACCGTCTTATGAAATAATACAAGAAGTCCTAATATTAACACGAAAAGAAGTGTCAATGTTAAAAAGTAATTGTAGATATTTATAACGCCTAAAAACATTTCTTTGCGATATTATTATAGTAACATTATTTATAACATTATAAGTTATAATGTGACTACTACTACTGATATTCGGAAATTTATTTTTCTTTTTAAAGAAAATACAATATATAATGGTTCCATTAATTAATTCAATTGAAGCGAGATCATTGTAAATATGTACAATGTTATTACAACAGTGTGTACATATCCCAATTTTTATATAGAATAAAAAAAAAAAGTAATGATCTATTTTTTGATAGAAGATTATACTGTAAGTAATAGTACCTTCTCTCCAAAGATAGACCACATATCTAAAATAATTGTTCAATGTTTCAACATTGAATATCCAAACTTTGAAACTGTCTTTGTACAATAAAATCTCTTTATAAGACATAATACTTGAGGTATATCAAATTTGTGTAATAAAACTCTAATTAATTTGTCACAGCCTTATACACCGTCTAGAGTTTTTTTTTTTTTACTTATCGGGTAACTGTGTTAGTAATAAATGTATTTTACCTGAAAAGAAGACAATAGGAGTTACTGGTAACATAAAATCGACAAATAAAGATAAAGATTCGTTAACAGGTCTGAGCAATGATTAAAATAGAATAACAGAAATTATGATATGTATTAATGTTTCGTTGAGTTTTCTAAGAGGTAGTCATTAATCGATTAATCATAGAAAGACTAAGTCATTGGCCTATCTATTTCTACTTCCATTTTGAGAACTCATATTTTTATAATTTTAAAAGAATATCTTACATAAAATAAAATAACGTATTTTAAACAGTTTTCATCCAAAGTCGTCTTTCCCTTAATCTTTCTAAAATTAATTCAACTTTGTACGTATTAAAGAAGCTGCAAAAGTCTTGAACTTTGAGCGCAACGCAATTTCTTCTTACTAATGGCAATTGAAACATTGCCTCACCAAGTGCAGCTGATAATTAAAGAATAATAGAGACGAATACTGTTTCATCGACGGAAAAAGGAAACTCATGTGCAAAAATATTATCAGTAGCGCTTGGTAAGCCGATGATGCATCTAATACTTTATGAAGTTTTCGATGTTACAAGCATAACTCTTCCATGTCTGGATCTTGCATGTGTTTTCGCGATGAGAAAACATACAATTCCTCGGTTTTGTTCGACGAAATCGAGCATCTATTTTCGTTGCTGCTATGAATATAATGTCCACTTCCTTTTTTGCTGCGTCTGCAAGTTTGATGCGTCTCGATGAACGATTGCGACGATCCTCTGATCGGCATTCCTTTGCACAACGACGTGACCGTAGGATAAGTTCCGGAAATTGTTCGTCTCCATTCGTATCTGCGAAATATTCAAAATCGCTTCAATCATTTCGATTTTTTCATCAACGATAACTGGACTGTGGATCTTTACAGAAAATCAACATTATCTGTTTCAATCGGAACGAACACGATTAAGATAGAAATTTGTTTTCTTCCCTAACAATTTTGCTAATTTGATAATTACATGTTCAGCCTCTTACCCCCCTTTGTACTCCATTTTAATTCCAAAATTAGAGGTATTTTCTTTCCTGAAATAGGTCCATTGTGCATGGTTCATTTCTTTACCTATTTACTATTTATTACTATTATTATTTATATTATTATTCGTTACTAATATTACTATTAGTAACTTAGGTTTTTTATTATTTATTAGTAACGAAGGTTATTATTATTTGGACGCGCTACACTTCGATTTTTAACGATTTCTTAAATGCAAATATAGTGATGTAAACGTTTTTTTTCTTTAACACTTTATCGACTGGAAGTCTATTATTAGGACTCTCAATAATTGCACTGTAATAAAATGAAGCCTGCCTTTTCATTATAATTTGTAACCAAATTATTAGATGACGTTACTGAGGATACCATGTTGATTTACAAGAAAAATTGCAGTCAATGTTGAGAGATCCATTGAAATATTATGAAAATTTTTAGTGTCTTCCCAGAGGAGCCATTGGAGTTCTAAGGATTAAAATAAATTCTGCAATCCAGCGATAACGTAGTGTTGTTATAAATCATACCTGATAGAAGCACGACTGCTCTGCGTCTTATCTATGTCGGTATTATCGATTGGAGGAGTTGATGACCATTTTCGCGATTTAAAGGGACATCTCTGTTGAAATTCCCTTCTGAATTTTTCCTGTGAAGGAATTATCGTTTAGCAAACAGTTTCATTTACGTCGCACCCTTAAGATCTTCGAGACGCTTAAAATCTTTTTAACAAGATACGAAGAAAAGATTCTACTTAGCGCAGTTCAAAAGATTCTATTTCTAAATTTCTAAATTTCAGCTTCTAAAACTAAATTGTTTAAACACTTACGTTGTATATTCCATAAATGAATGGATTGTAGCAACTATTCGACATCGCCAACCAGTCGCAGACGAAGTATATGTAGTTTATGTATTCGTAGCTGGAAGATTAATTTTCCACGGTTAATCAAATGCGAATTTAGCGGTGATTAATATATCTGTTCGTTTCGGTAAACGGTTACAGAATGAATTATCGTCGTGCGTGTAAGCGGATTACTTACTTGTTGATTGGGAAACAATATTGGAAAAAGGTGTACGTTTGAAGGGGTAGCCAGCAAATTGCGAAGAGAGCGACGACAATGATTAACATTTTGATTACCTACAGGAACAATAAAACATTATTATTAAATGACGAATGGTCTGCGTAGAATTCTACAATCGTATCGAGCGATGTTTAATTTCGAATTCGATTCGCATGCAAGCTGGATTTTCCAATTGCCATTGGAACCATATTTCGCCATTCTGTGGCGACAAAATGGCGGTCTACAGCTCTTCGTTTAACACTTTCACAGCCTTCGACGTAAAACTACGTCCTCCTAAAACAAGGCTCATTATTCTTAATCATATATTTTTCACAAATCATACGTTAGACTTTAATACTTTTCTTTCAATCTACAAACGAATGGCTTCATTTACGTGCGATAGTTGCGAAAGTGTTACGCATTTATGATACATGTACTTTTATTGGGTTGTCCGGAAATATCGTGCCGATTTTATTACGGAACATTGAAACGCAACGCGGCAAAACTGACAATAATTAACATACTGTTTCCGGGCAATCCAATATTTTCGATTTCACACTGCCTCGATACGATTGCGGTAAAATTTCTACCTTCATCTTATTCCTCATTAGATTCGCATCCCGAGAATTTTCTGCATTCCCGGGTGCCCTGTTTCCCCATAATTTCAGTCCCATCCTCGCATACACGCATGAAATGACTGTCAACGGTATCACATACCGAAGAATCACCAACAATCCTGAGTACACTCGCAATGTCTCCTTGGACAGATTCACGGGATAGCAGAACGGTATCTTGTGCACCGAATTCTCTGAAAGTCGCGAAAACACAACGATGTTAAGCGAGGAAAGCAGCGAATTTGCACGAGTAACGTTTCATTTAACTGTACAAGGTGTCCCGTGAAGTTCCAAAAGAATTTGAAATAGGAAATTCCTGAGAAAAGTCCAAGAAACATCTACCTTTGCCAGTTCGCGATTCGACCGTTCGTTTTCGAGTTATTAACGAAAAAGACGGACCAATCGGAGTGTGTCTACAGCGGACGATCGATCTTGAATTTTTCTTTCAACGTCCTCGCAGAGCATCGAAAGTCGAACCGAGAATATTTTTATAAAATAATAAATGAGACAGACATTTGAACAATTCATTCCCTTCGAGACACCCTGTGCATTCGTTTCTCCAATTCATTTGCAGAATCGAAATTAAGAAATGAATACAGCGTTAATTATCGAAGTTAATTGTAATTTGAATGTCTAGCGAGCGTTCGCGGAGCCGCAAAGAGCGAATTCACAGAATAATTATGTCACAACTATCTCGTAACGGTTACGAGTGGAATATCTGCTAATCCGCGTCAATCGGAGCGCGAAATTATTCTGTAATCCGAACTGGAACTCACCGTCATCGTCCTCGGACACCATGATGACCCTTAGCCCTACGGCCATCGGCGTCGACACGACCGCGGCGAGTAACCAAATTCCGATGATGATAAGTTTGGCAGTTTGTTTACTCGGTTTCGCGCTGTTAAGAATAGTCATTGATTGCAAAAAATAGAAGAGAAAAGACAAAGGAAAACTGGAAAGCAATCAAACGATCACCAAACGGACCTGAGTGGTTTCAAAATTGCTCGATGTCGATCAATCGCAATCGCTGTCAGCGTGAAGACCGAAACACTGACAGAGACGCCTTGCACAAAGGGACAGAAGGCACACATGAAATAGGGCAGATTCCATCGTTGTAGCAGCGCTGCTTGAAACTGCAAGGTAAACAATGAAATTCGGTGACCGGACTGTCGGAATGCGAAAGGAAAATCGGCTGCGTCGATAGCAAAACACGGGAGCCAAAATGAAATGCCTTTCTTTTTCGCGATCTCGTGTGTTACAGTTTACCAGTGGTTATTACAATTTCGCAAACGGAGGACATTCATGTGATAGAATTTTAATGCAAATTACTAAATAATCATGGCATAATGGAACCGTGGACTAATATTAACCCTTTGCACTTGAATGGTGACTCTGAGGCACCACAGAAATTGCCGTGCTATTATTGTATTTAAAACAATTTTTACGTCGCTTTGTTTGTATCTAAGAAAGTGACAAAAATTTAACTGATGTAAAGGGAAATAACAATAATAATTTCCGGACGCATAAACGGAAATAAATCATCTACAATGGAAGTAGTATTTTGGATCGAGTGCAAAGGGTTAAATTGAAAGAGTAATCGGAGAATTGATTGCAGCAAAGCTAAACCGAGACCGTTACCCGTTTTACACGAAAGCATTTTATTTTGGGATGTCAGGTGGTTTTAAACTTTTGTTTTCATCATCCTGCAAGCTTGGCGAATAGTGGTCGATTGCATCGAGAAAAAGATTTATCGACCATCCTCGTTAAACCGTTGTCGCACGCGTCGATTAATATTCGGCTCTCGCGCAATCGCGAATTCGCGTTTTCCTAGTTGCAAATATAGTAATAAATATCGTTTCGTGTATCAGTTTTCACGGTGGGGACATGGGACGGTCACATTTTGTCATCCCTTCGTCTCACGGTACACCATAAATATCCGGATAAAGCGTATTTCTGATCGAAAATCGAGCGATCGCGATGAAACGTTTCCCGAAAAGTTTGTATTTCCTCGCTGTCGAACCGTTACCAGGATTTTCCGGGAAATCCATTAACGAAAGTTTTCTTTTGAGAGGAGGGAGATTCCGATCTATTTCGACGGAAAATGAGAAACGACGCGGTAGTAATTTGTACACGTCCGAAGTTACATTGTAAAGGATGACTTTAACGTTGCCACAATTTATCTTTTGGGTCTCAAAGGATTTAGCTGTTTGCGTACACGTCTCATACGAGCTGTCTGTCGCGGAATGTAAGCAAGAATGGTGGTCGTACCTGAAACGGAATCACGAACAAACCTATGACAATGTCAGCCAGCGCCAGATTCGCTATAAAGAAATTCGTCACGTTCTGCATCCGTTTGGACTTCGCGATTATCCACATCACGAGGAAGTTCCCTACCACTGCCAAGATCGAGAGGCTGCCGTATAGTATGCTGAGGATCACGACGATGAGAGTCGGCACTTCGTACGAGCTGGATACTTCTCCTCGCGTATCTGGAAGAAACGAAACTTGAACGAAATTACTGACAGCGACATCCTTAACACTTTACCGACCGGCGATTGTTTTGGAATTTTTTAAGGTCAACCGTCCATGGTTGAAAACTTTTCAATCGATCTGTCAACGCTGACAGGAATTTTTATTGAGAATCCTCAAAGCATCTTCAGTAACGTTATCGAATAATTTCGTTACACACTACAATGTAAAAGTAGTTATTTAAGCTTCATTCTGTTAAGTGCAATTATTGAAAATCATGTTAATAGGCTTCCGGTCGGTAAAGTGTTAACAGATCGCCGAAATTCGTGTTCGATTGGAAAATTTTTAAATTTCTCTTTTATTATAGTATTTTTTAGGATATTGTAATATATTCTAAAATATCCTTGCATAATCTTGCACATTATAGAATATTCTAGTATATTCTGATATAATATCGCATATTTTTAGTATATTTCAGTATATTCTAATATATTTTAGTATATTATAGTATTTTTTACGATATTGTAATATATTCTGAAATATCCTTGCATAGTCTTGTACATTATAAAATATTCTAGTATATTCTGGTATAATCTCGTATATTTTAGTATATTCAAGTATATTATAGTCTTTTTTAGTATGTTCCAGTATATTCAAGTATATTGTAATGTATTTTAGTATGTTCCAGTATATTCAAGTATGTTATAGTGTATTTTAGTATGTTCCAGTATATTCTAATACATTTTAGAATTTTAGATTCAGTTCGAAATCTTGATCACGAGTCTGACTGGTTGTTGCAGGGCAAGGGGTTGATAAGGCTTCCGGTCGGTAAAATAAAAATAAAGGGTATACGAATGCTTTCCACACCGACTGTAATTTTTCCTTTCACGATCGACTCAGAAAATTGTTGCTTTGCATAATGATGCGCAGTCGAATGGCGCGCGATAAAGGAACGTCACAGATAACGCCGTTCCTCTGAAAGAGATACCGTTCTCGAGAAGAAGCTGTTCGGGACTCTAGATTGACATATCGTTAGCGAAAATCAATGCGACCAGAGGTCTTGGAAATAGTTAGTCGAAGGTTTTATTATCCAACAAGTTACTTTCGTCGCGAGTTCCAGGATTGCCCCAACTAAGAGGACTATGCTCGTTAAAAGTTATGAGATAAGAAGATACATATCGCGTTTACCGCAGCCATTGTCTTGTTAACGAAAGTTTGCACGTCCAACGGTGTAAGTCAAAATAATTCTCACGAGGACTAGTTTGAATTAAATGCCAAGGGCTTTGTTGTCCCGCAAATGGGAACTCTAGCGTGAACTCGGCGTTTATCTACGGAGACAAAAGATCGTGTTTCACCCGAATTCGCCACGAGAGCCAGCGAACTACGGCTTTAAACTGCTCTCTCTCTCTCTCTCTCTCTCTCTCTCTCTCTCTCTCTCTCTCTCTCTCTCTCTGCATCTCAATTAAATTTTCTGTTTGCTGAAAGTCTCGTCCATTTTCGCGACCATAAGCTCTGGCTATTCGTTTTATAGTCCATGTCGAATTTAAAAGAATCGTTTTGTAACCGGTGCCAATTAAATATTTATTCGAATTAAACTTTTCAAATTACACACACACACTCTCTCTCTCTCTTTTTATTCGTTCAACAACTAATTATTCATTGTCTGAATGACACAGTTCAGACTGTTAGACAGCCGCGCACCATAATCGAATTTCCCTCGAAATGGCTCTCCTCGGATCGTTTTTACCAACTTCGAACCTTGTTTACGCGAGTTTTCACGATGAAAAATTCACGCTACTGGCTGGCACAAAGTTTTATAACGTACACATAAAATATTCGATCGTTAGTCTTTGAGCGGTAATCGTATAATTAATGTAAATTCAATTAAGAGACAGTTTGCATTCCACTTCGATGGGATTAGAGAGTATGAAGCGAATGAAATCTTATTCTCCGTTCAGTTACGAGTCTCGTGAATTGCTGATTTGCGAGTTCAAAGTGACAGAGGAATGCTAAACGAACTAATTGTTAATTAATTTAAAGAAATTATTTTAAAGAATCTGAGCAACATTTTCCTTTACCAGTTTTTGGTTTAACGCTTCGTTTTCGAGTTATTAACAAAGAACGTTGACCAATCGGAGCATGGCAAGGACAAGAGGGCGTGGCTTCGGTGTATTTGCTATAGAGCGTTCGCCGTGTTCCAATTGGTTTGCGTTTCTCATCGATAACTATAGAACGAAGCGTCGAATCGCGAAGTGGCAACGGAAAATGTTGCTCAAATTCGCCCCAGGAATCTTCCATTTCAACTTAAGGGGACACCCTGTATAGGAACACCGGCTTCATTTGAATGGGAATACGCAAAGGGAAATAAGGTCAACACAGGTCGTTTTATACCGATTGTTTACTGCTTCGCCATTTGTAAAATAGTTCGCCGAATAATGAAACAATGACATTTTCGTGTTATCTCGGCTGAAGGGCAGGAGGAAATGCGAATTAACTCTGTTACGAGGGAGCTCTGGGATTAATTGGGCGCCGTATGGTTCAACGTCTCTCGAGAAGCTTTATCAGAAGAATTTATGCGCAGATATAAATTGCTATGAGAGAAACACCGCGGTATTATTCTGCAGTCCAGTTATTTGAGTATCTCCCCATAAAACGCGAGTAGTAATTCTAACGGGAAAGGAGAATCGCTATTTTCGCGAATTACATTTGCAACATTAACGCGGTAAATAATCGTGCAAGCTTACGAAACGACTGTGACAAATGGATTGATAAATGCGTTGCGGATTTTATCCGCCATGCCGTGAAACACAAATAGTTTCATCATAAAAGTGTGACGCGAACGTTTGCGCGAATTCATATTTTGTTAACGTCGTATTAAGTTCATATCGTGTAACATCGATATCCTCCGTGTTTTGAAGGATCGCATAAGCTGTCGAACGATTTATGTGTCCGTGGATTGCGTTTATCGCATCTTCTTTTAATTATTATAGTATTGGTCGTACCACTGGTGATGTTGTACAATGAAACATTCCCGATCGTGTAAGTGTCGTTGCTGTTCGGCCACGAAGCGTTCATAGTGACGGTATCCATCTGTAACAAATAATATGATAAACATTAATAAATAATATCTATTATTCTATCTTGAGAAATGTCAGAGATATAATCGTAAATAATTTTTATTATTAGAAACAACGCGAAGCTTTGAACGATGGCGAATAAAATTATAAAATAAAATTAATAATAAATATAAGATTGACAGAGTGGAACAGAAGTTTTTTACAATTCCGTTTGGCGCGAACGCCGCAGAGAATGCAAACAGAATCGGTAAACGTAATGCGGTTTATGAAATGTTCTACAATACTTTCCATCGATTTTGACAGCAAGGCTTTAATTAAAACGGCTCTACAGCGTTGCAGTAATTACATTATCCTACGCGTCAAAAAGGTGTAGCATCGTCAAAAATGCACAAACGTCATCAGCGGAAATGTCACCTCGTACATTCCGTTTGTTAACGATCTGTGCCCTCCTCAACGTTCGTACCGTGTAACACGGCATTTGCATAAAATATGCGAATTTTGATAATGACAGTGCCATTCGGTACAATGCAATCTACGATTTCGTTCGTATCGATGCAAATTGTATTTCTAACGGTTTTAACGGATCGGTTACAATCGATTCTAGGTGAAACCATAAATTTCAGTCTGCCAAACCGTTTACACGGTGTTTAAACAATTGTAACGGGTCGTTGAAAATGCACGGTGTTTGCGCAAATTGAATGCGAAATTTCTCGACATCAAACCTGAAAGTTATTCGTTAGAATATGGACTTTTATAAAAAATTAAAAATTGTCTCTATCAATTGCAAGCTTAATAAAAATTTGTTTTGTACTTCTAACGAAAGTACTCGAATATTTTAAATATAGAAGTAATTCTTTGTTGGCAAGTTGCAATGCAACTTCTGGTTGACTGCATCAATTACTAGCGATAAAAGTTGAATAAAAATGTTAACGTAGTAACATTAGTGAAAGTAAGAAGAAATAATTATAATTTAATTTCTTTGACATTGATGCTAGTGATCAAGTGTTGTGGGGCTGATTAAAACCGACTCATTCTCCTTCAACTCGAAAAGATTTTTAGTGGACGAATAAATTAACACGTTAAGCGCCACGCCGGTCCCTAGGGAAGATTTTCGCGTTTGAGCCATGTCGATAGCTCTAATAGTTTGGCCGGGGCACAACTTCAAAAATTTGCCAAATATTGCCAAACATTGCTAAATATCGAAGGTAACCCCCTTCTTAAAATCGCGAAAAATCGTTAGGTCTCCGATTCTTTTGTAATTTTCGCTACACGTTTCTAGATGGGTAGACAGAGTGTATGCTAAATTTTAGCTCGATCGGAATCGAATTGCAGCCGTGGCGCGTCTTTGAATTTTCGGAGCGTCCATCGCGAAAATGGGAAAAATTGGGGTTGATAAAACGAAGTCCCCTGGATTTTCCTGTAATGCTAGCCTTGATATTGCGTAACATATTTAAAGAGGAAGGTTTGAGGAAGATTTTCGCGTATGACTCATGTCGATAGCTCTAATAGTTTGGCTGGGGCAGGACTTCAAAGATTTGCCAAATATTGCCACAAAATCGCTAGATATTGAAGGTATACCCCTTCTTAAAATCGTGAAAAATCTTTAGGTCTCCGATTCTTTTGTAATTTTGG
>CM052091.1:11851200-11863167 GCA_028453745.1 Agapostemon virescens
ACCTCACCATATTTCTAAGCAGTTACAGAATTATTGCACAAGTTTAAGCAGCGTAAAAATTACACAATAAAGCAAAGGGTTGAGTAACTTTACTGAATTATGAATATACCTCGCCATATTTCTCATTAGCTACACAATTACTTTACAGCTTCGAGCAACATAAAAGATGCACAATTTTCAAGATTCAATTATAAAGCAGAGGGTTAAGTTCCTTTATTAAGTCTCGAGTATACCTCACCATATTTCTAAGCAGTTACAGAATTATTGCACAAGTTTAAGAAGCGTAAAAATTACACAATAAAGCAAAGGGTTGAGTACCTTTACTGAATTATGAATATACCTCGCCATATTTCTCATTAGCTACACAATTACTTTACAGCTTCGAGCAACATAAAAGATGTACAATTTTCAAGATTCAATTATAAAGCAAAGGGTTAAGTTCCTTTATTAAGTCTCGAGTATACCTCACCATATTTCTAAGCAGTTACAGAATTATTGCACAACTTTAAGCAGCTTAACCAATTTTTTAAATTATATACTAAACCAAGGGTTAACATTGTTGATTAAATCGCAAGTATATCTCGCCTTATTTCCAATCAGTTATGTGGCATCTTTATTTCTTGCGCTCTCCAACAATAGAGGACGTCTTTCTCGCTAGTACCTGACTCGCCTCCGATTCTTACACATACATATACACCGTCCTTAATCGCCTTCCAATATCCCAGCGTACATTCCAGGGCCTGCTAGGTAGCCTTCTTCTTCTCATCTTCCAGCAGGCCCAGGGCGAAATGCCGACAATTATGTCATTGTTGTATAATTTTGAGCAATGTAAATAATGGTTGTTCAAGCTTTTGCAATCGCTCAACGAGCGAGTACAACACTTTCTGATCAAGATACAGCAGAAAATTTCGTACGTAAGGGCTCGGTTCATAATTGGGCGGTTTTAAACGGAACTAACGAGGCAAGCGAAAGATCATCATCGTAAGGCACACGGAATTAATCGTCTTAGCGAATTATAGTGCAACACGTTGCGGCGGTACGGTCATTGGAGACGCTGCGACAGTACCTTGTTACGGCCACGCTTCCTCCGGACAATATGCACTTTGTGCTTGATAACGCGATTATGCCATTTGGCCGACGTAATACGAGTAACCAGAGGCCACTTTAATAGACGACGTCTTGTTTATACTACTCATCTGTCAAGAAACCAGATTAAATTATTCTTTCCCTTTCGTTTTGGCTCAGTTGACAGACACTTTACAGTTGAATCAATTTATTGGCTGCGCATTATTTTTACGGAAGAAGATTTATTCCCGAAGCTTTTTATAACCATCAGGAAGTCGAGATAATATTGAATTTCATATTGGTCGACGTGTTTGATATCGATTAAATAATTTACGGAGTTTCCAAACGATACCTACCTATATGAGGTGCTTTGTAATTGAGATGAATTTCTTTTCGCAAGACTGATTTGCGAGGCATCTTACGCTGCTCGATAGAGTCTAAACGAAATTGAATTTCAGATTGAGAGACGTGTTCGTTATCGATTAAATAATTAGGAGAAACGAATGTCTATCGAGGAACTTCGTAATTGGTCGTTAAAATTAGGATAACTTTTTTCGTCAGGTGTCGTTTAAAATAAAATTTATCTATCTTATTTATTTATTTATTAATCTTGTTATTTCCAGACGAAATTGAATTTGGATTATTTAAATTAATCGAATCTCAGTGTCAAAATTATATTTATTATCAGTGTGACAAATTGTGACTGTTCGTAGTGTTGTTAAATATCGGTCTGTCTTTTTAACACTGTCTAAAATATTTCGTGATAACGACAAGTATTCAATGCAGGCGGGATTTCCTGCAAAAATCGATTGTCTTAATGTCAACTCATCAGTTTATGCAAGTGAAAGTAATGGGTTGATCACTCATTGTGTTCAACCCAGACGTATTATTAAATTTCATAAATGAACTGCGGGTTTCATGCATTTATGACAAAAATTAGTAATTCAAATGCAACGCAGTACACTTAACCTGTTTCGCTTCACCTTAAGAACGTGCACGTGTGTCTTTAATTAATTTTAAATCTGCTTTATAGTTTTTGCTGCTTTTTTCTACTACGACGTGGATTGTTTTAAGCATCATTCAACAGCTAATGGCGAGTATACTCGTTGTTAGACGGAAAAATGCCAATATTTGGCGAATGTACACGACATGAAGGTTTAACAAGCGAAGAGATTAAAAAATTCGTTTTATTCTTGGATATTCTAGTGTATTTTACTATATTATAGTATATTCTAGTATTTATTAGGATATTATAATATATTCTGATATGATTTTGTATAAACTTGTACATTGTAGAATATTCTAGTATATTCTGGTATAATCTCGTATATTGTAGTATATCCAAGTATATTTTAATGTATTTTAGAATGTTCCAATATATTCTAATATATTTCAGTATATTCTAGTATATTATAGTATACTATAGTATTTTTTAGAATACTGTATTATATTCTGAAATATCCTTGTATAATCTTGTACATTATAGAACATTGTAGTATATTCTGGTATAGTCTCGTATATTTTAGTATATTTCAATGTACTCTAATATATTTTAGTATATTATAGTAGTTTTTAAGATATTGTAATATATTCTGAAATACCTATGCATAATCTTGTATATTATACTATATTCTAGTATATCCAAGTATATTCTAAAGTATTTTAGAATGTTCCACTATATTCTAATATATTTTAGAATGTTCCAGTATATTCTAATATATTTTAGTATATTCTAGCATATTATAGTATTTTTTAGGATATTGTAATATATTCCGAAATATCCTTGCATAATCTTGTACATTATTGAATATTCTAGTGTATGCAAGTGTATCCTACTAAATTGTAGCATATCCTAGTATATTCTAATGATCTTTGGTATATCCTAGTTTATTATAGTAGTTTCTAGTAGAACCTAGTATATTCTAGTAAATTCCAATATATCCTAGTACATTCTAGTATGTTCAAGTATGTTTGAGCATGTGATGGCATATTCGGATGTATTTAACTGTTCGACGATAGCAAAGAGTAATGCAACGTTTAAGACCAATTTCCTTCACCCCGAACATTGTATCCGTCGCTGTGGATCGAGTAATCTCGTTAATTGAACTACGAGTTACACCATAAACGATATTTACGAGGCGCGTTCTCGTTCAGTCAAATTTTGGGCAAGGTTTATGTGATGCTCGAAGGGAAATTGCTTTACGTGTTTAATGATTTAGACAGCATCGACCGAAATAGGACTTCGAGTGGTTTGACGAACGCGTTCATGAAAAGAGGGTTCAGGTTCGCAAATCATCTAATTGGCTGGTCTCTCATTACGACAACATACGACCATTCGTAATTTTATCTTACCGTGTTAGTTAATTAGAGGCCGCGCTACGTGTAGTCTCGTTTCCTCGAAACCCTGTCAGCATTCACTCGATCGACTGTATTTCTATAATTAAAAATCAGAGCCAGCGTTCTATCGTAAAATTAACAAACAGGACACTATTTCGAAGATAAAAAATCGATCAGCCAATTATTGTCTCGTTCGCGAAAGTTTCCATTAATTCAGCCAAATCAACTCCAGGAATGTGAAAAGCATTTGTAAAAGTTCTTTCGATATTCACCGTTCTATAAAGTTAAGCCTTTTCATGAAACTGCTAGTCGAGGATGACTAGTTAAATCCTCATTTATATTTGCTACCAGAATGCATTAACTTTTTTCTTAATTTAATATTCGAATAACTCTGTCGCATAGCCGTGGCATGATGTTAACATCGGCGCAAACTGCGTAGTATTCGTGCCGATTATAGTAAACGTTTGCCATCACAATTTTTATTTGTTTTTCGTTCGCGTCTTCGCGTATGCTCGTAATTAAAAAATTACCCGGTTAAATGGCTTCGCATTAATTCGCTTCAACGCTGAAACGTAGCGAGACACGATATAGCTTGTACTTAACATAAAGATCTACATTTTAAAGGCAGCGTGGAACAACTACACAATGCTGCATTTAATGAGTGCACTAGCTAAAATAATTTCAAAAGATTCTGCGCGACACGGGTGTGTGAAGCATTCCACGCGTTCTTTTGCTCGTCTCCTTTTGAGTTTGCCTTTAAAACATTAGTTTCTACTTCGTGAAACTGCGCTGGATTTCATTAAATCTTATTCCTCCTCGCCGTAAAGTTTATACGGGAATTAACTGACTTCGCCACAATATGCGAACACCGTTGCTTTGAAAAAGATAGTATTTTTTAATACTATCCTTCCTCTCTCGCAATAACATTCGTAATTATTGTATCTTAAACAAAAATTTTTAAAAAGAATAGGAAAAAATTTCAGTTAGCAAATTAAAAGTAAAAAAAGTTACCTAACCCAGATCATATTGTTTACGCGAGACAACCAAGCTTGATTCGAAGCAAAACATTTTGCAATAAGTTGGACGAAAGAAACTAGAAATTTCGGTTACGGAATTTGAAAAATAACTCAGCTAGCCACTTTTTAATTATTTGATAAAATATTTGCTTCAGGACCTTCTCTTCTCTTGAACCTCTTCTGTCTGCTAGAAACGCGAAAGTAATGAAATGAAGCATTCTCATGCCAGTAACAACTCGCGAATAATATTTTTATTGCAATCTTCATGGCCCTTATGAAACTGTCGAGGTCTCCGAGATAAAGTTTTCGCGAACAGTTTGAAATTCCTGGTTAGCACATATATTGCTCTGACGATAGTGCTATGTACACTCATCGTTTTCTGGCGGACAAGTTTTTATAAGTTCGAGCCCCTAGGAAATTGCTTTTTCCATCGTAACTCCGAATTCGACTGCGAAGTTCTTTATTAGCCCCCCCGGATTTTTATGCAAAATAAAAATGACTGCGGGCCGGTCGCGTGGAATAAACATTGAACGAATATGTATTTCTTCCTTGAATAACATTAGAACTACCAAACCAGTCAAAATTACTTACTTATTTCTTTCGCAATTACTGAAGTAAGACTATCATTTGCATTGCAAGCATGTTTCTGCACTATATTCGACAATTGTCAATATTCCCAGTTATTGACACTATTTTGCAAATTGAAAACGTTGCAAATCGTTTTTCGAGGGGGTAGAATTGTCTTCACAATTTTAACCCTTAGCCCTTCAATGGCTCCTCTTAGCAGACATTAAAAATTGCCAAAGTATTATTCAAAACAATTTTTACATCACTATGTTTGCGTTTAATAAATCTGTAAAAATTGAAGTGTTGCACGTACAATAGTAAATAAACTTTAAAATTAAAATTAACTTGGACAGCAAAAGGATTAGTAAATACAAACATTTCGAAGTCCGTTCAGAATACGACAAAATTAATTGTTGCTTCTAATAATAAAAGCTCTGTTTAGCTCATTATTCATTAGATCGATGACTTTATCTTGCATTCTGCGTGGAAGTACGTGTCTGTTTAACTTTTTCTGAATTGCATCAGGAGAAATGCATGTTCGATATTATTGCCGCGATCCAACAAAATTTAGGGTCGCTTTCGCTTCACTGTCGACAGAAGCTCGCCAGTTATGTCTTATCAGAGACTTATCGATTACGTGAAGCGAGAGTTATTTCGCATTTGATTTGCATCGATTGCATATTAACCGGAGTAGAGTAAAGGCTGGACAGTTTCAACAAGTGCGAAATACTTGGGATTATCGGAGCTCCAAGATGAAACTCGGCGCACCTTTAAAAGCTTCGACGCTTTCGCGAAAGTTTGACTTTCACGCGATTTTCCAGGCTTCGTTGGAAAAGTTTATCTTCGGGAATTGTCATCTGATCCGTTTTAGGACAGGATTTCCAGAGACAATCTCGTCGGAGTCTGTCGACGAAAATGAAACGCGATTTTGGAATTTTTTCAAGAACGTCCGAAGTCTCGATCACGTATTACTGATTAATAAAAATGTCGATGCAAGGAATAAAGTTTCATGCGAATCGGAATATTGTCAGTTCTCAAACACACGCAATCGATAAAAAATCTACAGGAAAATAGTTTCCTATCGGAATACGTTAACTTTTTCAATCAACAATCTGCAAGTGTACGAAGCATGGAAAATATAAAAGTAAAATGGAGACCGCGATGTATTCGCAACACGAAGTCTAATTCGGCATTTTTATTTAGCGGGACTCGTTTATATTGTAAAAGATTAATTAACGTTATCCGTGTTATCCGAACAAATGATATTTTCATTGTATCTTCCTGCTGCGTAAATACGAAAATTAAAAAGGAGGGAATCCTTGGCGGAAACGTGACTCGACTCTCAACACACCCTACGTACTAAACTGTAACAAAATTGCAGTCGTGCAACCAACTGCGACACCGGTGCGATCGCGTGTTAGTTTTAACGTATTAGCAAAACAAAAGTTCCTGCTATCCACCCTACTTTTATTTGTTGATTCGCCATAGTTATTCCGGTGACTGAACGCAATCTAATCTGTGTCGTCCGAGCCCTCGATTCGAGTGTTCGACGTAGAACAAATGAAAGAGCCGGAGCAGTTTCAACTCCTTAAATTACTTCGGACAGCAAAGTAGCACAGACCGAGGTTCTAGTGGCTGAAAACTCCTACCGACGAAAGGAATGTGAAATGTTTTACAAGACAGTATCGTTCCCAACAAATTCTTCCCTGTTTTATTTGGAACTGCCCGAGAGAATTTCATTTCACGCTACTACTGAATCGTTATTTATTTCATGCATCATTTTTAAATGTAGACTACCTATTGTGAACTCCTACCAACGAACGAACGGTGGAATGTTTTACAAGACAGTACCCTTCCCAACAAATTCTTCCCCGTTTTATTGGGAACTGTCCAAGAGAATTTCATTCGACGCTGTAACACAGTTGAGACAGGAGTCGCAAAGGACTATGCAAGACGTTCTGATTTGTTTAAACCATATTCAGCGACGCAAAATGATATCCGCGATTGTTAGTCAATAAAATGGAAATTTACTCAAATTTATTTATCGTTTGTACGTGAAGTATTGATCGACAGAAGTTTACTTTTCATTTTAATTCTACCCCCTCGCAAAAACGATTTTCAACGTTTTCAATTTGCAAAATAGTATTAATAACTGGAAATATTGACGATGGTCAAATATAGTGTAAAAACGTGTTTGCATTGGAAGTGGTAAACTTGTTATCATTGATTCAGCCATGAATTTTAACAATTGCTGACATGTAACTTGCCAGTATTTCAATTCGAAGCCGATACTAAATCGTTATTTATTTCGTGCGCCATTTTTAAATACAGACCACCGAATGAACCTCCCACGATTTCACCGACGTTGATCCGCCAAATTTACTTGATGGAAAATAAACAAACACGCAAATCCGCTGGCGATTTACAGAAATTCTGTGGACGTAAAATATTTCGAGAAGGTTTACTCTTTCTCTCATATGTTTATTCTAATTCACGTGGCCCAAATACTCGAAGCGGCCGCAAACCAACAGGTTTTATTTTCTGGCGAAATGACGCGCAAGATGTCGTCGCCGTCGGCCATCGGCGACGAATGGTTCGCGACTACATCACGAATTTAAAAGATTACTTAGAATTTGTAAGAGCAGAAACGTTTAACCAATCGAGCAATGCGGACGCAATGGTTTCTAGCTGCTGGAGCTCGAAAGAAAGATTTCTGAAACGACTCCCATTCGTTGCAACGTGTAGAAACAATTTTCATTTTGCATAAAAATCTACAGTTCGATCGTCACGGTCAAAATACCGGTTCGAATCGAAGACTCTACTGTCCAAGTACACGAAAATACAATCTCGAAAACAGAATCCCTACGGCGATATTTGTTTGCCGATATTCTGCAAATGTACGCGAACTAAAAGCTTTCGCGTTTAAATCCTTTACATCGCACGGCCAGGCGATTTTTCGCCGAACACCTAAAACATCCTCACGTGTATGCATTATAGTTTAAGCTGCAAAAACTTGCCGAATATTTTCGCGCGTCGGATTCGGAAGAAGTCGCCTCGTTCTCACGGCATTACATGCAATGGACGAAACACGTTGCATGATCGTGGCACGATTAATCGTCAATGCATAAAATGTGCCATTCAATCGATTGTTCGAACAGTGCACACTTAACGATGGTGTACATTGGTTAAACGTTTATTGGACGATCCTCTCGCACGACATTTTCGCCAAATGTTTAACTAGTAAAGCACAAAACCGAATAGAATTATTTGAAGTTATTTATATCGTTTCTATGCAACGTAAAGCACCCTATTATTTTCACCAATGTAGCGTAATAACGAAACTGCAGATTTTTATGCAAAATACGTTTACCCATTTTAACCCTTTGCATTCCAAGCAATTTTAATTCCTACCTCGAGATACCTTTCTGTCTTAGGGTAATTCCATTGCACGTAGTTCATTTCCTATCAATTTTTACTAACTATTTAATTACAAATATTTGTAATGTATAAAATGTTTTGAATAACAGTCCGACAATTTTTAGTGTCGCTTCAGGGGAGCCATTGAAGTGCTAGGGGTTAATTCAGAAATTCTTCTCGAATCTTTGCAATTTTGCATTTTATTTGTTTCTGGCGCGTAAACGCGTAAAAATCGCAGTTTGATAATAACATTACTCACGATTCAGTCATGGATAATCGGTCTAACGGATATCAGAGACACTCCGAAGTGAACCACTTGTTTTGTGAAATTTATGTAATCACTGCGTGCATTACGACTAGAATGGCTAGAAAGCGTTTCGCAAGCATTCTTCGAAAGGAACAATCTGCAAACAGCGAAGAAATTAAACGTCCTGTCGTCGCAGTTTGCGACTCGGTTGCAGCGTCGTCAGATTTCGCCGGTACAAGTTTACGGATCAGTATTTCGAGTGGCATTTCGGGGCAAACATGATTACTTTTGAATGTTGTGTCGAAGGTAGACCGTCGAGATCGCGCACGCAAAACCACTCCGACGGTTTCGTTCTAATTCTATCAGAATTTCATCACAGCGGTCCAATTTCAATATCGCGATTTCGATTGTGTTCAGTATCGCATAGTTAGTCGTGTCTGCACGGTGTCCTCGACGCGCTGCGGACCGAAGTGGACGCCATTTTGTCGACAACTGAAATAACTCGGTAATCCACACAGTTTTCTTTCTTGCAGTTCTCGCGAGTTTAATATGACTTCATAATTTCTACTTGGAGCTCTTAACACTTTACCGATCGGCGACTATTTCAGAATTTTTCGAGGTCCATTCTCCACGATTTTGAACAATTTTTAAAGGATCACTCAACGTTGACAGCAATTTTTATTATTAATCAGCGTGACGTTCTCAGTAACGTTATCTAATAATTTGGTTACAAATTACAATGTAAAAGCAGTTTGTTAGGCTTCATTTTGTTACAGTGTTTGAAAATTCTGATAATAGGCGTCCGGTCTGGAAAGTGTTAAACAAACAAACGTTTACATCACTATGTTTGCATTTAAGAAATCGTTAAAAATCGAAGTGTAGCGCGTACGAGTGATAGTAATAAATTTTATTATGAACTACAGTAGCGCACGAAAGTATTCGGACACTCTTCAAACCTAAATAACTTTTTTAAGATTGGACCAAACGTCTTGAATTTTCTGAGAGCCTGAGAGTCACCATTCGAGTACAAAGGGTTAATACAAACATTTCTCTGGATAGCTGCGTCGATATTTAAGTTCGCGATAAATAATATTCGCATTGAAAATTTAAAGGTATTTGCTTCTGCTGAAAGTTTTAACGTATGCTTTTAGAGATGTATAAACACGATGTTTTATTAATTTGTACGAATGAAAGAAAAGTTGTTTGCTTTTTTACTGAAAGCTTTAATGTGGTGTCTGTGGAGAATGCCCGTAGTTTATGATTTGTTAATTTTTGCAAAGATATGTCTCTGACTGTTAAATTGTTTTTTTTTTTATTTATTTATTATTCTATCATGCGTCGTGCGCTTGTTCGAGACGATAACGCGAATCGATATTCGAAGTTATTTTATGTGCAATCGTTGTGGTATTTTTTCCTGGAAAATTCTGTAAACCGTCGTTCCCGAAATAGTTCATCGAAGGAATCCACGAAATCTCGTTGACTCACCAGAATAATCTTTATCAGCGCGTAACGCAATTTTTTGTCGAGAATTCCGTTACCATAATTTAGACATTTACGAGCATTGTCGGAAGTATTTACCTGATTGTTAATTCGCGATTAAATAGTTTCAAAATAGCTCAGAATCGAAGCTCATTAAAGTATTCTCTTAAAATAGAAGCATGTTAATTCTTTGCGGTTCACAAAATGTCATATCGACGTTTAAAATAAAATGAATACTTTCGAAGTATGTTGTAAACTTCGATACAAACGGTGTACGCGTTCTTGAACTTTGATATTATGGCATTGCGTATAATTAACATCACGAAGTGTCGAAAATATTGAGGTTCGCCAAAGAGAGTTTGCAAAACACGACCAAAATAACGTTGACTTTATCTAACCAAGGTTACCAGCAACAAAAAAAAAACATTTCGTTTTTACAATCTACATATTTTTTTGTCTGCTAACTCTCGATGCAACGAATTAAATTCGTGACTGAAATAAATGTTTCTAAATGAATTTCGAGTCGTTGCATAAACTCAAATTGATAGTCGTCACAGAAACTACACAACAGTCTGGCGTAATATTTCATCGTCGTCTTCTTTTTTTTCTTCCAAATTCCACAAAATTAAAGCTGAAATGCTGGTTCGTAAAAATCCCTATCAAAAAGGACCCCCGAAAACACGAAACGAAGCGTTTATAAGCCGAATTATTATTAAATTAAATTATTCCGAAACTACGGTTTTCGACTAACGAGCACGACGAGAATTTAACGTGCTTTTTGAGAAAGCTGATGGCGCGGTTGAATACAGAAAAACTTCGGAAATAATATGATATTAACAACGAGGTACGATCACGTTGTTTCAGTGTATCCAAGTTGCCCGACAACGTCAAGGTTATGCATTCCGATAAGAAGTTACAGAACAAACTAATCGTATAATTGGACTACAGAAAATTGCCTATATTAAATGCAAGACATTCGAGCGACATCGTTATTTATTTTTTTCGTATATTTTCAGTGAATTTACAAACAAAAAATTGCATAGTCTTTTCAAATACTTTCAATGCTTACTCCGTTTTATATTTAATCCACTCATTTTTATAAATGAATCAAGTCTGCAATTTCAATATTTATAACAAATATTTGTTTCAAAAACGTGTTTGCAACAGGCACTACTTTCTTTAATAATCGAATAGCGATTATTATAAAAAGGACATAGTATTTGTCTCAACCTGTTTCTGAATAAATAAGAACAAGCTAGCGAATTTGCAACTTTATTATTCATAATTAATAATTATCATATGTATATTCATAATATGTATTATGCTTGTAAAATGGGCTAAACAATGAGCACTCTACTACTACTAAATCTGCAATCTAAATATTTATAACAACTACCCGATTTGAAAACGAGTTTTCAACGAGCACTACTTTCTTTAATAATCGAATAACGATTATTATAAAAAGGACACACTATTTGTCTCAATCTGTGCCTAAATAAATGAAAACCAGCTGGGGAATTTGCAACTTAATTATTCATCATTAATAATAATCATATGTATATTCATAATATGTATTATGCTTGTAAAATGAGCTAAACAATGAGCACTCTACAACTACTAAATCTGCAATTTAAATATTTACAACGACTACCCGTTTTAAAAACCAGTTTTCAACGAGCACTACTTTCTTTAATAATCGAATAGCGATTATTATAAAAAGGACACACTATTTATCTCAATCTGTGCTTAAATAAATGAAGACCAGCTATCGAAATTACAATTTAACTATGTCTAATCAGAAGTCATTTGAAAACAAAGTTAATATGTACTATGCTTGTA